>JAFMOD010000491.1:1122527-1142433 GCA_019802435.1 Corydoras maculifer
CAGGGCGACAAGGTACAGGGCTCAATAGCGAGGTAACAGGGCAGAGACGGGGCTTGTAGTGTCGGGGCTTGGCAAAGGCGTGGCACGAGACAAACTAGCGGTGACGGGCAGGTAGTGCGAGGTATAAGTAGGGGAATGTGATAGGGACCAGGTGCTCGTGATTACGGGGGCGTGAACACAAAACCCAACCCACACCACGTGACAAAACAAACCATGACAGATAATGTATATGACCACTGATTAAATCAATATCTAGCTTTTAGTTAACACTAATTTGAATTCATTTAAAGTAACCTACATAGGTTAAATATAAATAGGCAATGTTATATTACTCAAAGAACTTTCGCCGAAATATAGGACACGTAAGAGTTTTCAAACTGTATACCCTTAAAAGTGCATGTGAATTAAGGACTGAATAGAAATATTCTTTCTTAAAAGGTTCATAAACTTTAATAAATGCATGATGTTTCCATTGTTAATGTGTAATCATGTTAAATGATAGCCATCTCAATATGTACCACAATAATCATAATCATAATTATGGCCTAACATAAGTTTGTGCTTCCATCTCATTAGCAGTGAAAAAAACCCAATTAACCACATCATGTTTGTTTTCTATTTTTATTACCCATCTGGAGATGTCTGGATGGAATCTCAAAAGAATTAGTTTGTAAATGGAGCCAGGCAGATATTTTACAGTCAGTAAAATAAATTTGTCTTATCAACTTCATCCAAAACTCTAAATCCAGAGTGCAAAACCTGTTTTGACATTGTGGCTGCTATCTTGGGGTTAAGACTCAGTCGACAGATTGGAGGTTTCTTTTCTGATTTATCCCTTGGCAGTGCTGATGGGTTTTGGTTACGGGAAATCGACATCTCTTATTCAGTCTGAAAAAATTCTCTAATTTAATTGACGCTGGGTTATTATTGCTTTCTCTTTTACATAGCAAGGGTCGGTCCTCCAGCATCTACTATACTTAGTAAAGGCTTTCCACTAAATTCAGGAACATTAAGTCTGTGCTTTGCTTTTATTTTGTTAGTTTGCTTTTTGTATTGCTAAGTCTTGCCCTGTGGTCAGAGTTCCAATTTATTCCAAAGATATTAATCTAGATATTGTGTTTGTATGAACGTTAGTGTCAGTTCTTAATAAAAATAAAAATGCCATAATGTTTGCCATTAAATCATGTTTATTGCAAAGAAGCAAAACCTTACTGTCATATGGCATTACACAATGAGGACCAGAGACGGGATTTATCGAGCACAGAAACAGGCTTTATTCACAGATTGCATTGAATACATATAAATACTGTATTCAAAATGCTGGCTGGTGTAGCTTTCCTCATAGCTGATCTTTTCCTACCGTATATCTTGCAGCGACATATTAAAGTTGCACACCTATCATTTGCAGAAACTCCAGCAGGTGCATTAATTATCATCTATCGTCTTCAGTTCTGAGAAAACTAACAGAACACTACACCCCTGCCAGAGTTGCATTCCATTTTTTATGCTATAGAGTGATAGGTTTGAGATTGGCACAAAATACAAACAGACAAATAGTAATTACATAAATATATAAGCTACTTTGGCATCGTATTACCAAACAATTGACTTCAATTAAGTTGGTTAACTTTACTGCTCCTGAAATCTTATCTTTTTTTAAAAAGAGTCAGGTGCTGATCAAGGCAACCGCACTCTTTATTGCTTAAAGGTTCTGTACATGCCAGTGAATGTCTGTCATACTATCTTCATCTAACAGTGTCAATATAGAGCTCATTTTGTATGAAGTAGTCCACTAAGACTGGCATTCCTGATAAGTTGGTCAGTAAAGCAACCAAAAACAGCCTGGGTTTGTTTACCTTATTATATCCAATAAGTATGTGAGTTAATAATTTACTAGTAAAATGTCAGAAAAACAACCTGCACGAATGAATGAGATGGTGAGTTTGGTAATTGATGATGCACCGGAACAACAAATATGAACTAGATAGGTAAAAGGTCCAAAATTTTGTTTAGCTAACGAAAACAAACTTCTTTCAGTCTGTGGTTTCTAAAGTGTAACAGGTGGTTGTCTGTCAGTAGGCATTGGCTAAAGAATTCCAGGCAGTTGCTATGGTGGTGGTAGGCAGTTATAAAAGCGTTCCAGGTAATCAGCAGACCGTTGGGGCTTACCATGGAATATAATATGTTTTTTCACACCAAACTTCCGCACCTATGCCTGTATGAACCTTGCTTTGTGGAATCGGACTCGGTCAAGCTAATCCAGAAAATGTCCTTCCCTAAACCTCAAAAAGTCCAAACTGAACACAGCATGACAGTTTTGCAACTTTTTAACTGTGATGGAAATTCAAATCTCACCACAGCTTAGCATGGGCAAAATGTTTATTCTAAAATTGGGCCCTTTCTTTTGTCATTCAAATTATAATTTTGACTATTTGTTTAAAACAAATTAAAATATATATATATATATAAACTAACTGATTCTCAGAATGGGCGGCACGTTGGCTTAGTGGTTAGCACGTTCGCCTCTCAGCACTAGGGATTCCCGGTTCGAATCTCCATCTTGGTGGAGTTTCCATGTTCTCCCCGTGTCTGCGTGGGTTTCCTCGGGGTTCTCCGGTTTCCTCCCACAGTCTAAAAACATGAATCATGAATCAAGTCAATTGAATTCTCAAAAATTGCCCCCAAAGAGTGTGTCTGTGTGAGTGAGTGTGTGCCCAGCGATGGATTGGCGCCCTGTCCTGGGTCTATCTGCCCAGCGCCTGAGATGCTCTCCCCTGGATGGGCATGGGGAACCCCACCACGACCCTAATAGAGGATAAAGCGGGAGATAATGAATGAATGCATATATGAATGATTCTCAGAATGGTGTAGGTAGAACTTCAAATGTCACAGATCTGTAATTTCTCTCTAATGGCATTATTCCTGCTAAAATGTTAAATGTTAGCCATCACGAAAGTTACATAAAGTGAAGAGCCTATCACAAGTTTTTTTTTTCTCCATGCTTAAAAGACTTAAATCAAATTAAATGCCATCCAAGCATGTCTCATCTAACCATAAAAAAGTTTAGGGGTGTCAACATGCAAATAAACTATGCTCTATTAATCCATTATAATTTTACCAGGTGAATCCCTCATACACTTGATCTTTCTTCAGCAAATCACAAAGTCAGACTTTACACCTGTTTTATGTTTCACACTGGGCTCAATTAATGAGGCCTGTGAAAACCCTTTGGGAGTGTGAAGTCTTCCAAAATATCAGAACTCTTGCCAGTGGTCTTCTTTCCCTTTCCTTTTAAAACATTTTCTTTCCTATTCAGAATCTATGCCTCTCTTGATTTGCCATGATTACATTCCTCACGGGGACATTTCTAAACCTCCGCTCAGCTCCATGTTAATCACAACCAAAATAAATATGGCTACTGTCATTTTAATGTCAAGACTCTACAAACCCGCTGGCATTAATATGGCGCCTCCATCATCATACCGCAAGCAGGAGCCATGAACATATGGATTTTGTGAAAGATGGCTTCTTTATATTGCCATCATCTGTTTTCTTAAATCCTGAGACGCATAGGCAATTTACAGCAGGATTACTTCTTTTCTAAAAGCAAACACATTTATCTGACTATAGACACCTCAAGGACCAGTAACGTTTTTAAATTGTTTATGCAATCTCCAATTGATAACTTATAGAATTATTGCAATATTTAGGAAAATCCATCACAAGTCCACCAAAAATCCTAGTGGTACAAAGAAAAAGTGGGTTCAGGTTTTCTAAATCAGAAAAAAGAAAACATAGATATTTCATGTAAAGTAGTTAACTTGGTTGTTTGTTTACTTGTGCTTAACCATAAGATGAGCCAGATAGCACATCTTGTCCAGAAAGAAGTGTTTAAAGCTATGATGGTTTATTATTTTACAGATTTTAAAAGTGAGGGCACTATTCACACAGCGCTCATACAGATTTTATTTATATTCACCTGCAAATGTATATGCTTACAGTAAAATATACATATGTCATGTTATGAAATGGCTCTTTGACACATTTCTCTGACCCTTTGCACCCTGGTAGTTAGTGCAGTAAGACAAAAAGCCATAATAATATGATAGAAATAACAAGTATTTATTTACATGAAAGACAAAAACAGGCAACTCACACAGAAGACCAACATAACTCAAAACAACAACAACCGAACTAGAAGGGTAAAGGAGTAGAGTTTATATAATGATGAAGTAGGGGAACGCGTGATGGGGAAATAAACAATGACTAATGACTAATTAACTTCATACAATTGATAACCTGGCGACACGATGGCTCCGTGGTTAGTACGTTCACCTCTCAGCGCTGGAGATTCCTGGTTCAAATACCAATCTGGGTGGAGTTTCCATGTTCCCCCCGTGTCCGCGTAGGTTTCCTCTGGGTTCTCCGGTTTCCTCTCACAGTACAAAAACATGGATCAAGATCAAATTAATTCTCCAAATGACCCCATATAGTGTGTGTGTGTGTGTGTGTGTGTGTGTGTGTGTGTGTGTGTGTGTGTGTGTGTGTGTGAGTGAGTGTGCCCAGTGATAGATTGGCACCCTGGATGGGCATGGGGAGCCCATTGCGAACCTAGTAGAGGATAAAGCAGAACATAATGGATGGATGGAAGTGATAACCATTGACAAAACTCTGTGGACAAATGAGTAAACAGACAGTTAATAAAACAGCACAGAATACACTCCTGACATACATTAGATGTATATTTTGGAAATAACTGTCATGAGAGAAATGAAGAGACAACAGGTTTCTGATGTTCTTAAATTTGTTCATGACACTTAGGTCTAGATTATATTCTGCCTTCCCTGGGGCTACATTCAGGTTTTATTAATTACTAAATACTAAGATACAAATAATCAAATCTCTGTATTACACATTTAAATCCAATTCAAATAACAAAACTCTGGGCCAGTTACAATGTTAGATCAATGGGCTAATTATGGTAACCTGAGCAATTACGCAAAATACACTCTGTATGAATTTTGTGCGTGATGGTTTGTTGGTTTGCTTAGGTTAGGCTTCATAGAACTACTGCAGAAGACTTTAAGGTTGTCTGTGTCTCAAACTTGGTTGGACATTGCAAAAGCAAGATTAAATGTGTCTGATGGGTATTTAATTCGATTGTGGATTCCTTATTGTCATTGCAAATGCAACCTCTACTGGCAAGCAAATGCACTGGCACAAGGTACAACGAAAAGTGGAAGTCTCTGGTGTTTACTCGAGTCTTCAATGGTTCGTGTGAAACTATCTTGAGTTTGGACATAATATGCAATTGTGGTTGCATTTGTGATGGAGAGAGAGCACCTGGCAGCTTATTATGTGGCGTGAGTAGTAGTAGTAGTAGTACAATACTTACTTAATTAAAAGTAAAAATGGTGTTACAAAGTTCATGTAATTAATATGACAAATGTATTTTCCTCCCTATCACTTACAGATGGGACCATGGCATATGGTCAGTGTAAATTTAAAAGCTCAAATGTGTCTAACAATAAAAAAAAATGTTCCATCTGCCCTCTCTTGCAGTGGCCCCAAAATCCCACTTTCATCTTTATGCGCCACACATGGCAGGTTGCACACTTCCGCTCGGTCTTCACATACATGTGGATCCATGCTTAAATACACAGACACACGCTAGTCTTTGAAGATGTGCACGATAAGGGTTTGTTTCAGTTAACTATTGCCAAGTGACCAAAACTAGAGGCAAAACTAGAGGTGTTTGAAACATATTAGCTGCACTAAGGCTTGCATGGATACTGTCAGATTTTTTAATATTCTTTATTCTTTATACATTGTCCTATTTGCCAGTATATGTATACTGAGTATAATATGAGACTTAGGTATTTGAAATATCTTTTGGTCCTTAATCGGTCTCGATCAAAATAAGCCGTTTTGGAAATGAATCCAATGAACATAGGTTGATTTGTAGAAGGCAGAGTTTTAAATTAAAATTTACCTTGCCACTGCTCTAGGGTCCAGTGATTCTGTGTTTTATTTATTTATTTTTATTTTATTTTATTTTTTACACGTGTTTGCTTTAAAGCTTGTATAGTTTTCTGTCATTTGATTAACTCATTTCCAAAACTGCTTATTTTGATCAATGTTACAGGACCTACTAGAATATATCATAGCGCTCACCAGTCCATCAAACAACACACTCTCAAACACACTCAAACACAATCACCTGCTAACATGTTTTCATACTGTGAAAGAAAACCAGGGCACCCAGATGAATTTGACACAGACAAAAGGAAAACATAGAAACATTAAACGAAAGGGATCTTGTCTGCCCTGAAGGGAAACTGAATGCAAGACAATTTTTCTGTGGAGTAGAAGCATAAACCAGTGTTCCACTGCCTCTGACTGTAATTTGTATGTTAATCCATATGACAATTTCAATTTCTAACTAGTTCTTGATTTTAAACTTGGCTTATAGCATATATAACTGGTTATTTACATTGTATTGTTAAGCAGCTATGGCTATAATAATTTGTCCTTGTCCTTGCCCTGCTGTTGTCTGATCCATTCATGCCCAGAGGGCAGACCACTTACAGACACTTAGCCTTGAGCAGTTAAAAGAGTTGTGTGCCCATCCACATTAATCAAGAACTTTTATGCGGTGTTTAAAATTACAAACAAAAAGTTGTAGCTCATTCACAGAAAAGGACATTAAGACAAATGGCAGGCTTTGTTTTTTTTTAAATAGTCATTCACGTTGTGGCAGTTTTCAAAGCAGTTCTAGCTTATGTTTACTTTTAGACAAGGCTTTCCATTTCCCTAAGTTAAAGTTGTTCAATAAAAGAAATCCTCTTACATAACCAGAATGTCTTATTTTTTGGCAGCTAGGACTCTCTTCTTGTACTATTGTTTTTTTCTCAAGCCCCATTCTTCTGAATATAGACCGAATGATACATGGTCGTTGGACAAATTCTTTCTATGTTATTCTTTAATGCTGGATCACTTTCCTTAAATATGTTTTCTGGTAATGTTTTATGGATTCCTGACCCTATGTGGCTTTTCCTATGGCTTAGCAGCATTAGGCCTATTCAATGGCCCACATTCTGCTTCTGATACTGTATGTCCAACCTTTTAGTAACTTCATGCTAACATAACCTAGATACACAAGATCTTATTTTGAAATTGCCAACCAAAATTACACGGCAATTACAGCCTGACAAAGAGTGCATACACAGTAGAAAATGTTTGCCATATGTTGTGATGGCACAGTGTTTGCTGTCACAAGGGGGTTGAAACTGGGCTTCTGTTGGCTCGTAGGTAGACGATAAAAGCTGTCAGCCTTGCCCGCTTGTCCATATGAGTTGAGTCTAGTAGCAGTCGAGGGTCTTGTCTCAGGAAGCAACACTCATTTCAAACCTCTTAGAATCCAACATCAAAAAAAAATCCCTCAAACATACACTAGACCACAAGGAGTCCTGTGGGGGTGGAAGCATATGGCTTTCAGGACGTTATTTCAGACAGATGAAAGAAAGGTTTTAGGGCAGATTCAGAAAATAAATAAGTCTTTTTTTACAGACTTGAAGCACTTTCCAGGGTTTTGCTGCACTTCGCAGTTCCCACCGCTTCTCAGCTTGTAAGACTGTCTGATTTTCCACAACCCTTCAACCTTAGGAGCCACTTCCTTTTTTCTTTTGTTTTTAATACCTGCAGACATGAACCAGACTAGACTCCCAGTGGTGAACAAGATTATGACTGTAATGATATATAAAGATCATAATTCAGATTTTCAAACCTTTGCAGCTTCTGTAAGCCAAAAAACAGCATAGAAGATATAAATAAGCAGACTTTACACTGGAGCTGTGTTTGAGTCTTACATTAGTAATGTTTATACAACAGCAATATCTCAGTGCTATGAAAGTACTTCTTGCTTTATAGCCCTTAAGTTTATGGTCTACACTAACATTGTGTATTGATCTGAGGTTCTCCACAAATACTTTAATAAAGATCAATTCAGAACATATAAACTCCATCATTTTACTTCATCATTAAAGTAGCTGAGAAAAAAAAACACTCTTAAAGAAGTGTGTGTAATTACTTCATTTATAGCAGTTTTTTTTTTTTTTAGCATTTTTATATTGTTAGTTTTCCCAGACAAAGATGAACAGTACTACTTAACTGTTATCCATAAAGCCCTCAATACATTATGAATTAAGCACTTTCAGATGTTGGTATCAAATCAAAAGTATAATTATGTCTGGCTGAACAAAGCCTTGTACATTAAATATATTCACTGGTACTACCCATCATATTTTATGAAAGTAGAGAATCCTGAGAATTCTGACAAACATACTTATTGGTTAATTCTTGACACTACCCAAAAAGCATGGGTGCACAATTAAGCCTTTCTCAAGGTTTTTCCAAGTGTCAAGAAGTGTTTTTTATATCACCATCACATTAGCTTGGTCTTTAAAAACTTGGGCCTTAAGGAAGGCAAACAAACAATAATATAGCTGTGTAAATATAAAACATGATTATTTGCATATAACATCAATTATTGTTAAAATATTTAGAATTATTACACATAATTATTGCATGCTGTCTCATAGAACAAAGAAGTAAGGCACTGATTCTTTGTAATATTTCAACACTCACCATAATTGCTTGAATATGTTTTTCCATAATCAACACAGAAAAATGTAGAAATGTTTGATCTTGGATAAGAAAGTGTTTATTCAATAGAGGGTATTTTTAAGCCCAGGAGTGTACACTGACCCATGGATCAGTTGCACTGTACCTAATGCATTTTATTCATTTACCAGTCTTCTGTAATTATATTTACCACTAATAAATCATTTTAACTCATTTTATACTGGATTCATATTTATTCATATGAGATTAAGTTAGTTGTATTATTAATGATGAACTTTGGGCCTGCGTATGAGCATTAGGATTGCACAGGGAACCACCCGTTGTAGTATGACATCTGGCTCGCCCCATGACACCTAGACAAAAAGTCTAGCATGTCAGAATTTCTGTATTTTCTTGCCCAGTTTGACAAACCATATGACATGTTCCTTGGCATTGACTAATAAAATGAATAACGCAATACTTTCTGGTTCACACATGTAAAAACATGGGGAAAAGCAAGATGGATCACTACCTCAAACACGTTTTAAAGCATAAACAATCCATATTGAGTCCACAGTTGTTTTTTTCTTCTTTTGCTTTCTTTCTGGTGCACAAGACCATGAGCATCACATGTAATGGTTTCTATAGTCATGATTCAGTGTACCCCGAGCCCGCTTTTCACAACTTATATATTGTACAAGGATTTTAAAAAAACAGCAACGCAAGAATTTATGGTATTATAGTAAACATAATGTCTGACACACTGAAAAAAAGTAATCAATCACAAGTCTACCTTATAAAAACATATAAATGTAAATAAAAACCTATGACCTCATGATTAGCTTATGAGGCATATTTTGTCATAAATGTCAATTTAAAAACAGTTTTTAGATCATTTAATTTAATGGAATAATTTGGATTCAGGCGGCACGGTGGCTTAGTGGTTAGCACGTTCGCCTCTCAGCGCTAGGGATTCCCGGTTCGAATCCCCATCTGGGTGGAGTTTCCATGTTCTCCCCGTGTCTGCGTGGGTTTCCTCCGGGTTCTTCGGTTTCCTCCCACAGTCCAAAAACATGAATGAAGTCAATTGAATTCTCAAAATTGCCCCATATAGAGTATGTCTGTGTGAGTGAGTGTGTGCCCAGCGATGGATTGGCGCCCTGTCCTGGGTCTTTCTGCCCAGCGCCCGAGACGTTCTCCCCTGGATGGGCATGGGGAACCCCACCGCGACCCTAATAGAGGATGAAGCGGGAGATAATGAATGAATGAATTTGGATTCAGATTCCAAAGGATATAGTTCTTAGTTCTAGATTTCTTTTTTCTTGTTTTCCATAATCGCTTCTTACAGCTTTCTTCATCTGTGATGAGCTCTGCTTTAAAGTTAAAATATAAAACAAATGTTCCTCTGAATGGTTTATGCAATGCAGAAGTAAAGAGGTCACTGCCAGGGCCATGCTGTTTTTCATGACAACCATGAAGAAGAGGTTTTAAATTTATAGTTACTTTACAGTACGTCACGCTTTTAAAGGTACAGAAGAAAGGATGTAACTTGCTGGAATTTGACCTGCATTAAACGATGCTGTAATGTCCCATGCCTGATCTGCTTCCCTAAAGGTAACACCAAACCAGATGACTGAAAAAGGAATATCATGTAAAGTCACATCTGTTGAATTTATGATAAACAGAGACATTTATCATTTTTATTCTAAATCTTTTTCTTAGCTGCTTATACTGATTGTTCTGCAGGATGATTTGAAGCCACCTATCACTACATTCACTGGGTTAAATGTGAGAAAACATCTTAAAAAGGAATACAGTCCATCACAGTACAGATAACGAAAATGTATTCAATTCAATTTAAATCTTCTAATTTAAATGCCTACATTGGATGGAAAGAAACTTGCCCTGACAATGAAACAACAGGCAAAACCTACCTGAAAAAACATCCATACCATCTTGCTGTGAGATCAGATTGCTAAATTCTGCACCTTTGTGTTGCCTTAATTTGTCCTGTTAATTTTTGATAAGAAGTATTTAGAGTAATAGTACAGTAATAGTACTATCACAGACAAAGTTATATCACAGATATATATAACTGTCAGTATATCACAGACATAGTTCAGTGCACTACATATACGACTCTTAACTAGTAGACCATAAATAAATGGGCAGGACCTGCAGAGTGCCCAGTCGAGAGGGAATCATTCAGTATTAGTGAATTTAAGTCTTCTTGTATTAATTCACATGGCATGAAGTAATATGTGAAAATGTATAATTAAAAATGAAAACCTTATTTGATAAACTGATATAAAATTGCTTAATTGAAAAAAAATATTGGACATACTTACAAAGTTGGTAAAATTGACAACTGATAACTGGCTCATTTTTTAAGATCTTAGGTTTAGCATGAGTCACATTTAATTACTTTTAATGACTTGTTTATATCCAGTCATTTTTTCACTTCAATTTACATGTGCAAGAGATGTTCCATTGTTAACAAGTAAAAATCCCACAACTTTTTATACACCTTAATTTGAACTGCTTCCGTTTACATAAATCAGTTACTCTCAAGATCAGTACCGATTTCTCTGCTAGCCCCAACTGAAATTTAAAACAGCACTGACCCATTCATTCAAATATCAGCCATCCATCCATCCATCCATCCATCCATCCATCCATCCATTATCTTCTGCTTTATCCCCACTAGGGTCGTGGGGGGGTTCACCATGCCCATCCAGGGGAGAACGTTTCGGGCGCTGGGCAAATACACCCAAGACAGGGCACCAATCTATCGCTGGGCACACATTCACTCACACACAAACACTCTAAATGGGGTATTTTGAAAAATTCAGTTCACCTTAATCTATGTTTTTGGACTGGGGAGAAAACCGGAGAACCCATAGGAAACCCACACAGACAAGGGGAGAACACGGAAACTCCACCCAGATTGGGATTCAAATTGGGAATCCCTAGTGCAGAGAGGTGAACGTGCTAACCACTAAGCCACCGTGTCGCCCTCAAATATCAGCCAGAAAATTAAAAACATCAGCAACTGTGACACACAGCAATTAAATATCATTACAGCTCATTTCATCTGGTGTACTGACTGACACAGGACTTGCGCTTCTTTATGTAGTTAGTCTGAATGAACTTTCACCCATTCTTCTAAACTATGGGATGTTTGAAGAGCTTTTTTTTGTTTGTTTTTTTCATTTCTATATTTAAATATATTTGTATTTTAATTGTGCATTTGGGTATTAATACATACATAGTAATTCAGTTTAATTAAGTATAAATAACAAGAGTTTTGTAAATTTTGTTTATTTGATTCTGAATCAAATTTATAATGGAATAAAATAAAGTAATGGAAAAAAAGTTCAAGTTTTCAAGTGTAACATTTGACATTTTAGATAACAAAATGTTGGTAAGTTATCAAAAATTGCAATGCAAACAGCTCACACATGGAGCATATTAAACAAAAAATTCTGACCAATTATTAAATATTTTATTAAAAGCATTTTATTATTTAAAGCTTACAATCTAATTCTTTCTACATACTGAT
Organism: Corydoras maculifer; assembly: GCA_019802435.1. Lineage (NCBI taxonomy): Eukaryota > Metazoa > Chordata > Actinopteri > Siluriformes > Callichthyidae > Corydoras > Corydoras maculifer. The sequence continues at coordinate 1,134,712 of JAFMOD010000491.1, forward strand.
ATTTAAAGAATAAAAAATTTGTAAAACGTTGAAAAGGCTTCTCGTGCAGCATTCAAGTGAACAGCCCATTAAATACAGCATCTAATTTAATGCAGGTGGTATTTAAGGTCTGGATTCATTTTCTTTAGACAAAAATATGCTAGAATTTATGGAGGTCAATGAAGGGTAATAGTCAATGTAATGGTCACATTTTATCATGGCTTATTGAGTATTAAGATAAAGGTGACAGGTTGAAAGCAGGGTGGGAAAAGAAAGTTAGTCAGGTAGTATGTGGTGAGATCGCATGCAGTATTGAGCATGTGTGATGTCTTGAGCATGTGTGATGCGTTAAACACTGATGGAGGATCTGTACCAGATTAGTCTCAGGGTAGTGATATATAACCTGTTGAGCTTTGTGCTGCTACATAGTTTAAGAAATCTGGTCTTCATTTTTGAACTCTAGTAACTATATCTTTGTAAAGTTTGGTATGTTCTTTTGCTGTGCATGTGGATTTTTTTTCTTAATACGGGTGCAAAAACAAATTGTTGATGTGCATATTGGATTTGGTTATAAAGTAAAATGTCAATTAAATTTAGTGGAGACACAAACACATCCATAATTACATTTACTCGTGTAATTGTAAAATGTATTAATTTATGTATTAAATGTATTAATTTATTAAATTTGAAATATTTTCCTACATCTGGCCACATCAGGCCTTGCTGTTCTAAACTAATTAGTATATTATATGTTCACTGTATTATGTTTAAAAGACAGAAAGGAAGCAACTGATCAAAACAAAGTCAAGAAATTTGAAGGAAAACAGCATAAACATTCTTTAAAATCCACATTTTATTTAATGTACTGTTGGAAATCTAATAATTAACAAACTGCAGGAATATTAGGAATCCATACGATTTACATCCATAATCATTGTATTGCTATTCAGGTGTACATAAGGAACCTGGTTAAAAATAATTGGTTTTGGTTAATTTGTTTACTGTTTAAATTATTCAATTTATATATTTTAACTTTATATAGCTTTGGTATTTGTTAAACTTCAGAATATGTATTATTAGATTTTCCATTTGATTTTGAAGACACTCATTAAATATTTAACAGTTCAATAAAGATTTCTGTGATGTGTGATATTTAAATTTTAATAATTGCATCACAATTTAGCCTTTTGTTGGTCCTTGGCAGTTGTGTGTTATTTATTGTATGTATTCTTTTGACTTGAATTCCAATGGCTAGGTAGCAGGAGATTGCAAACACTGCCCAAATTTAAATCAAAAGGTTTTATTGCCGGCAGTGCACTCTACAAGAGGTGATATTGTTTGCAGTATTCATGCAAATAGATGCAGGCAAAAAAAAATGCTGTAAAACTTGCAAGAGGTCAAAATTGTGTTTGAAACATTTGGAAATGTTTGAATGACAAAGTCAATCTGTGCACATTCACTCGATAATAATTTGTGAAGAGCTGGAGTTTAGTGGCACATTTTATAGGTGTTTGAGAAGAAATAAATCAGCTGTGTAGGCTCTGGAACCTAAAATCATTGTACAGTAGTAGCATGGAAGAGAAATTTAATGAACATGTGATATTTGCTTTTTGGACTGCAGCATTCTGGGAATTTGAGTCTGCAATATCAGAGATGGTAATAGTTGCTAAAAACCTGACCGTAACCAATGTAAAAAGGGGATAGGAAGCTTAGCAAGAGACTATAAACTTGAGAATCTGAACCATACAATATAACAGGGAGCATCTGGTTTGTCGGCAATTGAGTCGCTTGGCTGCCCTCAAATACTGAAAAGTGAGAATGAGAATCAGCTGTGTGGAATCATTAATCCAGTGAGATTGAAAGGGTGCATTGTGATTGGATTGAAGCAAACATAATTAAGACTTAACATCAAATGGAATCATGTCTTTCTGGTTTGATAAAGTATGCAATGTACAGTTTGTGCTACAAGTAAACTATGGAAAGGTGTCAAAATAGTGTGCGAAAAACATTCTGGGCTTTAGTCATGCGAGCCAGGTCAGGTGCCACCCGGGGGGATCAGGCATATTTGTGTGTTTAAGGGTTGGTAGTAAATGCTTGGTTAGTGAGCGGATGCTGTGCCTACACACCGTCCCTTGTAAAGCCACTCTGTAATCTGTGCACTTTAAACATCTGGAGGAGTTTAATTTCTGACACATGCAAACCAATAACAAACTCACATCTCAATTTTTCCAGAAAGAATTATAGAGTTAAATCAAGAATGCTTTCTTACCTCTTTTCCACTGATACAGGTTCTGCATCATAATCTATTTTTAAATTGCTTGGTGCATTTTAATTTAAAAAAATCATTTTATTTTACAAAAAAGCTGTTTTTTTTAGCAGGGGAGACACATGAGGAAAAAAGTGGGACACGAGTAAGCAGTGGTCTACCACAAAAGTCACTGCTGAGTGATGAATTGCTTATCTCAATCAATGCGTTTCAGGAGAAGCTAAAAAATATGTTGCAAGCCTGCAATAAAATAAGTGTAGTTGATGGTGCATTCTTGACTTTGAGCCTACTCAAAAATCTAAGAACCAAAGCTAATCTGATGGTAAAGCATTTGGTTCACAATACATGCCAGGTTATATTATAACAAGCCTTTATCAAGGCTAAGTCTAAAAATGTAATAAATATTTAAAATGCATGCATCCCATGATTTTAATTAAAGGGGTTTATTGGTTTTCTTGGTGCAGATAAAATTTCAGACAGCTGGAAATAAATATAGCTCCCTCTTTCCCTGCTGTGTAAACAATGCTGAAAATGACTTTCTTTTATTTATTTATGTTGATAGAACTTCATAATTTCTGTTATCAGGAAGTCCATCATGGCAAAAGCTGTTTTTAAAATGTGCACTCATTACGAAATCCTTTCAAACACTCCAAAGACATGTTTTGATAGTAAATGGCAGATATCAGCCGCAGAGTAGAAAGTGTTTCTGAACCTTGCTTTTTAACTCCTTTCAGAGGAAAAGAAAAGGAAACAATTGCATTTGATCTAAATAGGTTTGGATAAGTCTGAGCAAACTTGGATAGATTTAAAAGCTTTTCTGTGAAAACAGTTGTCTTAAACCTGCCAGGTTTATGAAGCTGTACGTGACAAACATTATTGCGCAACTTTCAGGACAAACTGAATTTAGAACTCTATCATAATTGTTTTTCTTTGTTCTCATCTGTAATCTAAATCAGAGCTATTAAACTGTGGAAATTGTCCAAAATGACAATTAATGTTCATCATTACAATTTGAAAAGTAAATCAACTAGAGGAGAACCAAAAAACAGAACAACTGAAAACTAAACTGCTGGTACCTTTTTAAAGTCCAAATCTGGACAAATTATTATGAAGTAACCATCATAATGTATGGGCAAAACAGTCACATCAAGTTTTTAATTAGAAAGATAAATGGAAAAGCCAAAGCTTTCAAAATAATAGCCTTAGTTCTGTCATTTGCTCTGCAAATCTTCTTTCTTACTAGTTCGACCTGTTCTGGCTTCTGGTCATTAGTAAGAACCTGAAGCTTTGACGTCATTTAGAATGTGAGATTAATGAAACGCCTAATTTGAGTTGAAGATATTTTTCATTTGAATCATGCATGTTTTAAGTGGTTTTGTCTGATGGTAAGCAGAGCATGGGGAGGACTTAGAGAAGGAGACACTCGATCCTTAGTAATCATGTTAGGTTAAGTGAAGTTCTGCATGGAGAAACTCATTGATTGAATTCAGAGTATGGATCATGTAACTCTTTCTGACTAGATTTTTTTAACTACAGAACATCTATGTTACTCTAACTTTATCTCTCTAATCTGTATTTCTAACTATATCTTCGTAACAATATCTAATGCTATCTCTAAATGTGTTGCTATAACTGTATCTCCAACTATATATAGGTCTGTTCCAAAAAATTACAATATCATAGAAAAGTTGATTAATTTCCATAATTACATTCAAAAAGTTAAGATTTCATAGATTACAGATTCGGGGCCCACAATTTAAATGATTTCAAGAATTTATTTGCTCAACAAATTTGAATAATGTGGAGAAATCAGCCCAAATTTTGCAGGGCATGAATGTTTTAAACAGTAATCTACTAAAGTAAAGGTGAGGAACAGAATCCAAACTGTTTGAGGTCCAGTGTGAAATATCTAGTCAGTCATGATTTGGGGTGCAATGTCCGGTGCAGGTGTTGGTAAACGATGCTTTCTTAAATCCAAGGTCACCGTAACAGTCTACCAGACTTCATGATTCCTTCTGCTGAGGATCTGTATGGATTTCAGGACCCGGCCCCTGCCCATGTCGCCAGAAACACCAAAACCTGGTTTGATGCACATGCCATAACAGTGATTGACTGGCCAGCCAACTCGCTGTGAATCTATTGGGGTATTCTCAAGAGAAAAATGAGGGGCACCAGACCCAACAACAAAGAATATTCCATAGATTCTCACAGTATTCAAATTTTTTGAATTCCTGTTTTCGTGGGCTGGAAGCCAAAATTATGTAAAAGTAAACAAATAAATACTTAAAATAATTTAAATTGTGAGCTTTGAATCTATAATCCAAGAAAGTTTAACTTTGAATGGAATTATGGAAATTATTCAACTTCTCCATAATATTCAAATAACAAATAACCTTCATACTAATGCTAACCTTCATAACAGTCTATGGTATATCTCAGATTGCATCTAGATTAATGTGGCTTTGCAGTTCACCTGTTGGTGCTGGGAAACCTGTCCGCTTGGGTTTTACACAGTCCAAATACATGTATTCAAGGTAAAGTGACTGGTTTAAATTTCCCACTATCTAAATTACCCCTATATATACTGTAGTGTTTGAGTGTGTGCCCAGCAATTGATTGGCACCCTGTCCTGGCTGTATTTACCCAGCTACTGAAACACTCATCCCTGGATGGGCATGAGAACCTTTGTGACCCTACTGGAGAAAATTAAGTGAAAGATGATGAGATGAGATATTAACACATATTAATAACGTAAAAATTTGAAACATAAAAACAACTGACAAACGTTATCAACAAAGAAAAATGTATAATTCAAATTGTTTCTGAGACAAATATATGAATATATGAATTATTTTCCATTTCGTTCGTTCTGCATTTTTTTTATTTTAAACTGCTCTTGTCTATATTCAATATAAAACAACTGTACTTACCATTTTTAATGAACATGTTGATTTATTATATAAAGTTCTGGCTAAAGAAACTATGAGAACTCTTCTGTTGCTGATTTGCTCATTTGTCCTTGTTTGATGAAGGAACACAACCATATTATTCTGTCAGATTTCATAATACCTCTTTGGATTTATTGTTCCCATGGAAATTCCACAGTTTTCCAAACCATGATGTTCCTCCAACATGCTTCACAGTTGGGATGAGTTCTTGGTGCTTCAAACCGTAGTGCATAATCTTATCCTGCCAAAATTTTTTTTAACAATCCATAAAAACTAGGGTAGTTTTCCACAAACCCCTTATAATGAAATTAAAAGATCTAAAGGAAATTTTATTGTTTTTTTTCTCTTCTGCGCTAAACTAATATATTCTGCTGTCTTATAGCAATGCACTGTGTGGTTTTGGATGGACATCCACCCATAGATTGCAAAACTCCTGGAATTGCAAAGTTTGTTAAGATTGAACAACCAAGATTTTTAAAATGTGTTTCCTTTTCCAGCTTCGATGCTGTGTCAGGGATCAAACGAGGCACACTCAAAAATTATGTGTCTTTTTATAGTGCGGGTTGACTCTACCACCCACACCTCAAGACTTCATTTTGCTGTTGAAAGTCTTGATTTTAGAGAACATTTAGGCAGTAAACTAAAATTAATACCAATGTATTCATGAGAACACAAGCAATGTGATGTTTATTTATGATTGTTTGTTACTATAACTTGGATAAAAAATGAAAGCACATTTTATGAGTTAATAATACGGAAAGTCACATCATTCCAAAGGCTTTGCAAATTCTTCATGCAACAGAATGTCTTCAGTTCACACATGGACCTTAACGGAGACATAAGAAAGGGCTGGGCTACAAAAGACTATTAAAATAGTGGTTTAGAAAAGCAAACCATAAATATTGGCTAACATAAATGTATTACCCTTCAGCCTGAGGAACTGACTTGTTTCTTTTCTGATCTATTTTTTTATTTTTTATTCCATTGTTTTTTTCCATTATTACATTGTTTTATTTTAAAAGAATTCCTCATTTAAACCTCAAGCAAGAAAACCAAATAGTTCCCACTGAAGGAAAGATAAAATATTATTACATCCCATTAGGTTCAATTAAATATACAGCTGTTTAAGTTGTGACATATTTTACATATGCATGCATTTATCTGGTGAATATACTTGCTCAGTACTCATGCATACAAGCATATCCAGTAGATGCACGTCATTATAAGCGTACATGTAAGAAGGCCCATAATGTTTTCTTATCAAAAAATATAGCATTCATTATTAATGCAATACACATATGTTTATTTTGTTCATGTGCTCGCTCATATTCAGTGCACATACATATGTTCTGTAATCATGCAAATACATAAATACATACTCAGTATTCATGCACACACTTGCTCACAACTTGTGAATGCTCAAATGCTTAGTGCTGATTCATGTGCATGTTCAGTACACATGCACACAAACACACATAGTAGTTAGAGACAGCTTAGTAGAAACATATCACACATGTGTATGTGTGGGAAGGCACTTAATATGCTTATCATATTATCATAGGCTAATATATATTATATCACATATTATTAAATCAGGAAGCATGGTGGCTGAGTGGTTAGCACGTTTGCCTCTCAGCACTAGGGATTCCCGGTTCGAATCCCCAACTGGGTGGAGTTTCCCTGTTCTCCCCGTGTCCGCGTGGGTTTCCTCTGGGTTCTCCGGTTTCCTCCCACAGTCCAAAAACATGGATCAAGTCAATTGAGTTCTGAGGCCCTGTCCTGGGTCTATCTGCCCAGCGCCCGAAACTTTCTCCCCTGGATGGGCATGGGGAACCCCACCGTGACCCTAATAGAGTACACAGCGGGAGATAATGAATGAATGAATGAATGAAATAATGAAAATAACTATAAAAACTATATAACTAGTTTGTACCGTGTCTGTACGTTATTTTATGAGAATAAAAACTGACTGATACGCAGTCAAATGATAGGTGTTTGTGTTCCAGCAATAAAACATCAGCGTGGCGCATAACACATTCATTGACACCGTCAATGAGTGATAGCAGCATCTTTTTAGAATTAACATTTATTGATGAACATTGCACAAAGCACACAGAACAACATTCAATGAACTTTTTAAACTAATGAGCCAATTTAGATAAATAAATAAAATATTAACAAACAAATATTGTAGTTTGTAGTGTGAAAAAAGTACTTATTTGAATATCTCAAGAAAAAAATGAAATGAACTGAACTTTGAACCAGTTCAGAATTAAAATAGTGAACTTTGAACATTCATTCATTCATTCATTATCTCCCGCTTATCCTCTATTAGGGTCGCGGTGGGGTTCCCCATGCCCATCCAGGGGAGAACGTCTCAGGCGCTGGGCAGATAGACCCAGGACAGGGCGCCAATCCATCGCTGGGCACACACTCACTCACACAGACACACTCTATAGGGGGCAATTTTGAGAATTCAATTAACTTGTTCCATGTTTTTGGACTGTGGGAGGAAACCGGAGAACCCGG
>JAFMOD010000491.1:1169916-1195707 GCA_019802435.1 Corydoras maculifer
TCCGGTTTCCTCCCACAGTCCAAAAACATGGATCAAGTTAATTGAGTTCTCAAAATTGCCCTGTTTAGAGTGTGTCTGTGTGAGTGAGTGTGTGCCCAGCGATGGATTGGCGCCCTGTCCTGGGTCTATCTGCCCAGCGCCCGAGATGTTCTCCCCTGGATGGGCATGGGGAACCCCACCGCGACCCGAATAGAGGATAAGCGGAAGATAATGAATGAATAAATATGTAATCATATTATTTGTGGTATCCAGGTCTGAACAGCTCAGGGGCTGTTCTGTTGGTTTAAGGATCCTACAAAACATGAGGTACAGTAGTTTTATTGACTGATGTATGTAAATAAGATTTAAGCCTTAGTGTGACTCAGGATGGTCTGTAGAGTGTATGTGGGAATGAGTATAATCAGAAATGCAATGAGGTAATTTGAAGGTTTTTTGCAACTGCCTTTAAAGTGAGCTTCTTATAAATTCTTTCCTCTCATCAGTGTGTGTCCAGGCAATGACAGGCACTGCAAATCGCATACCTGCTATCACAGACCTCTAGATTAGTGGCTGGAGTTCTGTGTCAGTCTCTAATTCAAAACCTTTTACTACAGTGTGTCTTTAGCCTGTGTTTATACTGAGTGTTTATGCATTGAGCTTGCCCCTTTGCCTATGCATTTGAACCTAGGTGCATGTCTGTCTGCAGAGTTCAGCCCAGACATCTGTGTTTTTCAATACTTAAAAGCTTTAATTGGTCTTTTGGAGTAAATAAGACTCGCCAACATCTCTTAGAGCCCATTAGGACAGAATAAGTATTCCCACTGACTCGTGGGAGAGACTGTTAGGCATTTATGATGCGCTAAATTTCAAGAGAAAAGGTAGGAAAAGCGATTAGCCTCTGTATTAAACATGTCTGGGGTAACAGCTATTAAGCAGTAGGATAGAATAACTGCCGAAAAGCTGAACTCTGGAGAAGCAGGAGCAGAGCTCAGCGGGGGGCTGCTACTCTGTTTCCTTAATCAGATGCATATACCTTTAACTGCCTTCAGCTACAAATTCTTGATCTGTGTTAAGCAAAGCAGGGAATCCTAAAAGGCATCTCAGAAGTAATAGAAACCCCCATCATTATTGATTTAATCATCTCCGAATTGGGACGAATAAAGGCTCTATCAGCAGTGGTGCTATTTCATGGACTAAATACATTCAACAAGGTAAATGAACCACATGGGAGATCGGCTGAACCTTCATTGCTGTCTCCTTGTGTGGCTTTAGGCTGAAATGCGCTGTGGGCATACTGTGGGCATGTGTCTGGGCATGAGGCATGGCTGCATGCCCAACTCCCCTGCACCTCTTAAACAGCACTTTCTTGGGAAAGCCTGCAGTTCTTGGTCCTTCTGTCTGAAAGAGCAACACTGAGGCACCAGTCTCTGCAGGGGGATTTTAAACTCCAATCAAAACAGGATTATAACTACCCTAAACATGAAGGGGGTAGTGCCCACACACACAGACAAAGCACGTCATGCTCAAACAAGCACAACAGCATGAGCTGCACTCCTGCAATGTGTTCTGAGATTGCTGCCATCAAATGTTCTTTTTAGGTCACTGTTTCTCACTTAAGTTTAGCCTTAGACCAATCACATTTACTTCTTTTAAAGCCACGTTTGGCTTACTGTTTTTGCCATCTATATTTATTAAGTTTTTTTTTATTTTAAGCTTTACTGTCAAATGCTTTCAATTAAATTTATTTAGTTTGCAAGCTGTTAAAAAGAATATAGCACACCCAAACTTGGACCAATGGTCACTCATTGATGCTACATTGTTGAAATAGTAATTTTGGGTTTGCAGGCAGTGATTTCTGTCCTTTAAATAGTTTAAATAGTATTTCTTCCAAACATCAATTGACTTGTTAAACATTGCATAAAATTTTTGTTATTTATAAACACAACACTTCGGAAAGCAGATTGCTTTCTGAAAAAATATTTGCTTTCCGAAGTGCTGTGTTTATAAACGACAAAAAATTGTGTACTTGGTTAATTTTCAAAGATTGGATGGATTTGTAAATAAAGATGAGGTAGCACATATATATAACATATATATATATATATATATATATATATATATATATATATATATATATATATATATATAATTTTCCTCAACAAGCTAAGTTTGGCTAATATTTAAAAAATAAATTCACTTACCGTACATGTGCTACCTCATCTTTATTTACAAATCCATCCAATCTTTGAAAATTAACCAAGTACACAAACCTTTGCACCAGGCAGTTTAATGCACAGTGTTTACAATAGCATCAATTAGATCAAATCAAATTAGACACTGGACCCAGCTATGTCTTTATGACCATTGATTTGTACTCCAGTGCAGTCATGCTGAAGCAAAAGTTTGCTTCCCAAACTGTTCCTGTAAACTGTTCCCATTACCAGCAATCACAGCTAAAACTAGCTGTCTGGTTTAAAAACCTTTAAACCCAGTAATGAGTTCATTGTGCATCAATTTGTCACAATCACTATGATGCAGGTAATTAATGCACAAAATTTTAGTGTACTTTTTTGGAGAATATTTTCTGTTACATGTTTTAAATAATGTGTAACTATTTTAAAATAACTTTAAAATTTCAAACAAACAGGAGTATCCATCCATCCATCCATCCATCCATCCATTATCTTCCACTTTATCCTCTATTAGGGTCACGGGGGGGTTCCCCATGCCCATCCAGGGGAGAAAATCTCAGGCACTGGGCAGATATACCCAGGACAGGGAGCCAAACTATCACTGGGCACACACTCATTCACACAGACATGCACACAAACACACTCTATATGGGGCAATTTGGAGAAGTCAATTGATCTTGATCCATGTTTTTGGACTGTGGGAGGAAACCGGAGAACCCGGAGGAAACCCACACAGACACGGAGATACAGCATTAATACAGTATACAGCATTAATAAAACTGAAGAAAAAAAATGCCTTTACTGTCACTATAAATAGGTACAACGAGATTAAAAGCATCTCCTATTCGGTGCAAACGTATACATGAAACATACATAAAATTAAAAATTAAAACAGTTCTGGGGCACAATATACATATTTACAGAAGTTAAATATAAAAAGTATCAGTGTTATTTACTGATCAAATTATGACTGAGGAGAGCTGGTTGTTACTTCAGATTTCTCGTCATTCAGTTTCTCGTCATTTGGTTCATTGGTCACTTTCAAGAAATCCTTCTTCACAACACACATCTTCGGCAACACCAAATGTAAAACATTTAGGCAGTCAAATAATGGTAGAGGACAGTGCAACCACAAAACTGAAACGTTGGCAACACTGGCTGGTGTAAAGTATTGATATATGGTAATTAACAAGCACACTTCCAACACAGCAAACCTGTTGGCAAACCTACATGAGAAAACACTTAAAGGTTAGTGGCTTAAAAGTAGCTCTATATTCAACCCTCAGATTTATACATGATTACTCAAACCTACTGTAATACATTTCACAAATCTCTTGACCCCATTTGACTATGCTACCACATTAGCTTCCTTTTTTGTTATCTCAGTATACAGTTCCAGTCAGAAGTTTAATTATGCTCATTCCAGCAGTGTCACTGAGTTGTTTAAATGAAACTACAGCAGCACTGCTATACTAAACCGCCCTCACTATCTCAGTGTCACTGCAAAACTGACAATATACAATCCACCAACCAAATTATACCTGTTCTGTGATGCTGTTGACCAATAGACAATAGAGAACCAATAGACGACTAACAAAAAATAAATGTATAAGTCTGTAATTGTAAAATTACAAAGTGTCTTTATATGGTAAGTGTAGAAATCAGACATAAGGGCACAGTCCACACAATCAAACAGGCCATAGATAAACCTCTGCTCAAAAAGCCAATGCTCAACCCAAATTTAGTCGAGAGCTACAGACCTGTATCACTTTTACCTTTCCTGCCTAAAACACTTGAACAGGTATCTACACAGATCTCCAGGTTTCTTACACAGAACAACCTCTTTAATGCCAATCAGTCTGGTTTTAGTTCGGGTGGTCATTCTACTGAGACAGCATTGCTTTCTGCGGTTGATGCTCACTCAGTATTGTGCTAAATAGTGGTACAATCTTCCCAACTCTGTCTGTAAGGCAAGGTCACTTGGTATCTTTAAGAAACAACTCAAAACACATCTCTTCCACAAAAAAAGTAGGATCGGATAATGATCAGGTTTAAAAAATTAGTGTAGCTGGTTTTTACTTCTGGCTTGTTTTGTTCTCATTTTTGTATGTCGCTTTGTATAAATGCATCTGCTAAATGACTAAATGTGAATGTAGTCCAAACAAACAGGGATTCAAGGTAAAATGACTGGTCTAAATTGTTCCTTTATAGTGTGTGTGTTTTTGAGTGTGAGTGTGTGAGTGTGTGCCCACCATTGATTGGCACCCTGGGCATGGGCATGGGGAACAGCCCTGCAACCGTAGCATAGGATTGAGCAGAAAATAATTGATGGTGGAATGGAAGCGCTGCCTGAACCCCTAAAAAGCTGGCCAAGCAAGGCAACCATACATTACTTTCACACTTGTGTAAGTGTGGACGACTTAAGTAATCCTAATTTTAAATTCTGATAAAATCTTACAAAAGTAATGTTTTCAGCTTGATTCATCATCATTTTGATTATCAATATATTCCAAATATAGGGATATGATTTTGCTTTTATTAATGAAATATCAGATTTTTTTTTTAGATTACTGACATTACATTTGTCAGAATGTTTGTTGTTCGAACTGTTTGAAAAAAAAATTAAAGAATATATTTTGCGCAATTCTACAATTTGTTATATAAGCTTGTGTGAACAAGGCTATAACATTGCACATGTAACTAACACATACCCTTCATGCCAGGATGTTGAGCCCCAATTGAGACCTGAGGAAACCTCATTTCATGAGTCACACCATACTGCCTCAATTTGTTCTCCCTTCCTGCACTCTGTGCCACGGCGCTGAATAAAACGACATTGTGACACGATATGGGAACTCTGCCAAGGCATCTGTAACACAGGAAAACATTCAATGGAAGCTTGTTGTAATTAGTCTAATAAATGTTTTACCATGGATGTATTGGAAACAAAGCGGGTCTTATTGCAGCAAGCATGATTTTTATTGTAAGACCCTGTACGCAGATGATTTTGTCGACACCGAGTCAAAGGCCTTGGTCATAGTACTGTGCTGTAACCCAAGCTCAAAACGAGTGCTACTGCTATGCACGTAAGTGTGAAAAGGTTCTTCCTGTAAATGCTTGTAAGTATTGCAAGTATTACGGAGAATTTGGAGCCATACCATTTTAATAAAGATATAGTTTTAAACAGACAACTCAGACAGCTTGGGTACACCAGGTCACCTGGAAAGCTTAACTACCAGATAAAGTGGCATGGCTTGGATTTCATGAGGGACTGAAATACTTGGCTCATTACTGAGAAAGACCGGTATGGCCTCAGTCTGTGATCTCCACAGACCTGGTCGACCATTTTTAATGGCCCAAGGCTGCCATTTCACATTCTGCTAACCAAGCAATAGATGTGGTTACTCAACAAGGGTTGGGGGAACAACAGGAGTACTAAGGGGGTCAGAAACGTAGCCACTGTTGGTTGTTGGCAAACCAAATTGCTCCCACATGAAAAATGCCTGTTCAGTGTTGGCCAGTAATGCCAGCTCTGGATGACTGGGCTTGCTGAATTGACTGGGCAGCATGCCCAATGTGTTGATATTTCAAACATATAATAGGGTACTGGGGTGTATTATGGTCACCATATGTATGAATCTCTTACTGAAGATAAGGTTGCTCTGTAATTTGCATTGACTGTGTCCTTTGCTGGTTAATTAATCCTAACGACCAAACCAGAAGTGAGTGCAGCTCTACTGATGATTTTGAAGGAAGCAGCTATATTTAGCTGTCTAATGTGGTGCGCTAAGGTGGTTGTTAGGGAAGTAAACTGTGAACCGTGGCCTCGTGGGTTACAGACTGTCAGAGCTGTAAAAATGTTTGTGAAGTGAAAATCCCCTCAAAGCACATTGCATTACCTCAGAAACACTCTTCACATAGACCCTAATGAGAGAGCAATGCAAATCGGACAAGCTTAACTGATATAAAAAAAATATATGTTGCTTGTACATTGCCCTAGCTCCTTTCTTTGCCTAGAAAACACACAGCTCTCTGGAGTGCCATTTAAAGTTCAAACAAATTCATCATTGTAACAACAGCTTGCAGTGTGTTAAGTAAGCACCATTAACAAATAAAGGGCCATATCTTACACCCTGTGTAAGGCATGTTACCATGCTTATTGCTATCTTACACCCTGCCAAAATCTATTTTTATGCCTGTCGACTCTGTCATTTCAATAGCAATGGTGCTGGCAAATATATCTATGTTGATGGTCACAAAATTAGGTGTTCATGTGAGCACAGAGTATACATAGTCTACACTCTCCACAGTAAAATGAATTACTGCATTGATTTCAGGTAGCTGGGCATTTCAAATAGCAAACTACCAGTCAGACCACATCAGGCTTTTAGAGGGAATTGCAGGTGACACGCCGATTTGTTTACACCAATAAATGATTAGGAGAATAGTATATGCCTTTTTGTGCAGAGCAAGTGCTCTCTCTCATTCCCTCTCTCTCTCTCTCTCTCTCTCTCTCTATATATATATATATACACAATGCTCGAAAAAATTAAGGGAACACTCAAATAACACATCCTAGATCTGAATAAATGGAATATTCTCATTGAATACTTTGTTCTGTACAAAGTTGAATGTGCGGACAACAAAATCACACAAAAATCATTTATGAAAATCAAATTTATTAACCAATGGAGGCCTGGATTTGGAGTCACACACAAAATTAAAGTTAAAAAATCACACTACAGGCTAATGGTGTCCTGAGGGATCCCCTCCCAGACCTGGATTAATGCATCTGGACAGTCCTGGACAGTCTGTGGTGCAACCGCCCCAGCATATGGTCTTACAAGGGGTCTGAGGATTTCATCCCGGTTCCTAATGGCAGTCAGGCTACCTCTGGCGAGCACATGGAGGGCTGTGCGTCCATCCAAAGAAATGCCATCCCATACCATTACTGACCCACTGTCAAACCGGTCATGCTGAAGGATGTTGCAGGCAGCAGATCACTCGCCACGGCATCTTAAGACTCTGTCACGTCTGTCACATGTGCTCAGTGTGAACCTGCTCTTCAGGGCACCAGTGGCGAATTTGCCAATCCTGGCCAAATGTCAAGCGTCCTGCACGGTGTTGGGCTATGAGCACAACCCCCATCTGTGCATGTCAGGCCTTCATACCATCCTAATAAAGTTAGTTTCTAACATTCACATTCACATTTGTGGCCTGCTGGAGGTCATTTTTCAGGGCTCTGGCAGTGCTCCTCCTGTTCCTCCTTGCACAGGTGGAGGTAGCGGTCCTGCTGCTGGGTTGTTGCCCTCCTATGGCCTCCTCCACGTCACCTAGTGTACTGGCATGTCTCCTGGTAGCGCCTCCAGCCTTTGGACACTACGCTGACAGACACAGCAAACCTTCTTGCCACAGCTCGCATTGATGTGCCATTCTGGATGAGCTGCACTACCTGAGCCACTTGTGTGGGTTGTAGAGTCTGTTTCATGCTACCACAAGTGTGATAGCACCACCAACATTCAAAAGTCACTAAAACATCAGCCAGAAAGCACCGGTACTGATAAGTGATCTGTGGTCCACCTGCAGAACCACTCATTTATTTATTGAGTGTGTCAGGTTAATTTCCACCTGTTGTCTATTCCATTTGCACAACAGCATGTGAAATTGATTATCACTCAGTGTTGGACAGTTTGATTTCACAGAAGTTTGAGTTACTTTATATTGTGTTATAGTGTGTTGTTTATGTGTTCCTTTTATTTATTTTTTTAGCAATATATATATATATATATATATATATATATATATATATATATATATATATATATATATATATATATATATATATATATATATATATATATATATATATATTGTAATATATATATATATATATATATATATATATATATATTGTAATATATATATATATATAATATATATATATATATATATATATTATATTAAATTAAATAAAAATTAAAAATTAGATTGGGTCATTTAGCAGACGCTTTTATCCAAAGCGACTTACAAGGTGAGCACAGGGTTATCACAACATCCCTGGAGCAATAAGGGTTAAGGGTCTTGCTCAAGGACCCACACTGGTAACTTCAGTGGACCTGGGATTTGAACCCCCAACCTTCAGATTGATAGCCCAACACCCTGACCACTGAGCTAACCCACCCCTATATATATATATATATATATATATATATATATATATATATATATATATATATATATATATATATATATATATATATATATTTCATTCATTATCTTCCGCTTATCCTCTATTAGGGTCGCGGTGGGGTTCCCCATGCCCATCCAGGGGAGAATGTCTCGGGCGCCGGGCAAATAGACCCAGGACAGGGCGCCAATCCATCGCTGGGCACACACTCACTCACACATACACACTCTAAATTGGGCAATTTTTTTGAGAATTCAATTAACTTGATGCATGTTTTTGGACTGTGGGAGGAAACCGGAGAACCCGGAGGAAACCCACGCAGACACGGGGAGAACATGGAAACTCCACCCAGATGGGGATTCGAACCGGGAATCCCT
The DNA here is from genome assembly GCA_019802435.1 of Corydoras maculifer. Classification (NCBI taxonomy): domain Eukaryota; kingdom Metazoa; phylum Chordata; class Actinopteri; order Siluriformes; family Callichthyidae; genus Corydoras; species Corydoras maculifer. Next base: position 1,178,652 of record JAFMOD010000491.1, read on the forward strand.
AGCGCTGAGAGGCGAATGTGCTAACCACTAAGCCACCGTGCCGCCCTATATATATATATATATATATATATATATATATATATATATATATATATATATATATATATATATATATATATATATATATATATCCCCCCCCCCCCCCCCCCCCCCCCCCCCCCCCCCCCCCCCCCCCCCCCCCCCCCCCCCCCCCCCCCCCCCCCCCCCCCCCCCCCCCCCCCCCCCCCCCCCAGCTGTTTCAGCTTCCTAGTGGTATGTATGCCCATTTCATTCAACTTCAGCTGCAATTATACCAGTACTGTATTCTAAATGCAGAATTGTATAAATATAAACTAAATGTATAAGGGACCAGCGATGGATTGGCGCCCTGTCCTGGGTGTATCTGCCCAGCGCCCGAAGCGTTCTCCCCTGGATGGGCATAGGGAACCCCCTCGTGACCCTAATATAGGATAAAGCGGAAGATAATGAATGAATGAATGAATGTATAAGGGACAGATCATTATTACAATAAATATGCAGTGATGATCCAGCTTAATAGTTTAAAGGTTTTTAATGAGCTTTAAATATTTTAACAATTCAATCCATCCATTATCTTCCGCTTTATCCTATATTAGGGTCGCGGGGGGGGGTTCCCTATGCCCATCCAGGGGAGAACGTCTCATGCGCTGGGCATACCCAGGACAGGGGGTCAATCTATTGCTGGGCTCACACTTTCTCTCTCTCTCTCTCACACACACACACACACACACACACACACACAAACACACTCCATATGGGGCAATTTGGAGAAATTAATTGACTTGATCCATGTTTTGGACTTTGGGAGGCCACTGGAGAACCCAGAGGAAACCCACACAGACACAGGGAGAACATGGAAACTCCACCCAGATTGCAATTTGAACTGGGAATCCCTAGCTCTGAGAGGCGAACATGCTAACCTCTAAGCCACTGTGCCACCATTATTTTAACAATAAACAATAATAAAACAATTGTTACAAATCAGTGTAATCTTTAATTCATTTGGGGTTTAATAAAAAGGCTTAATGCCATGAATATGAAGAACCGTCTGTTGGTAAATTATAATCTAAGGAACTGATAAAGCTTTATGGATATTTATTGTATGTGTTAAATAAATAGTTTTAGTTGCTAGGCAGACTGAAAAAAGTTGAAAACTTTACTTTACATTCTTACTTCGTTCATCATCAATGCTTTAAAGTGGTGAAAATGAGGCACACTTAAAGTTGCTCGTTCTTCCAACCACTTTACACCATTTTTCATAAAGTAATGTGGCAAATATTGCACTGCCGAGTTAACGATATATTTTCTCAGCTGAAAAGTGGCAATGCAATGTGGGCTCAGCAGAAGTGTCAGATCTCAGAAAATGACTGTGCGCCGTTGAGTGAAATAAGAGCTGATGGCCCTAGTCGTGCTGGTTTGGGACCTATGAGGAACGCATAAGCCACCGCAAAAGTAAGGGATAAGAAGCGCTCTGCCAGGAAGACATTCCCAAAACCCAGACTTCACCCTCATGACAGTTCGGAAATATCCACTGTAATGCAAAGGAAAAGTGGGTCTGGCCAGACATTTTCATTTTTGGTTAGTGGAAACTCGACAGAGCATGGCCCATCCAACACAGAGCGACATCCGTCACCTCAAATGTTAAGGGGTGAACCAAAGACTAACCAGAGATGAATGTGTTTGCCAGTCCCTACAAAACTGTTTATGAACTCTGCTATCTAAACATATTTTTAAGTTACGCATTGTTTCCCTACTTCTTGGAAATCCAAGGTTTGTGGCTCTGCAGGCTCTCGACTTTAAATGCCATCCACATCTGTCAGATACTCATCTAATGCACTTACTCTGATAATACTGCCTTTGAAACTTCATTTATTTCAGGTTGCTGCTTTTCCAACAGCTTGCATGCGAGGGTCATGGGAAGCTTAATTTACATTATTTGTAATGACTTAGGGGAAACCTAAAAGGTACATATCAGCAAGGCTGCAAGCTGTGCATCAGGACATTTACCTGGAATGTGAATAGTATTAAGTATTTGAGATTTTTTTTTGTCATCAACAAATAAGGAAATAACTACTGACAAATTCACCATCAGAATTTAAGACTTAACTAATTGGAACAGTTTGTATGGCACTGTCAGCTTAAAGTAAAAAATAAAGACACCTCAAAGACCTCATTTCCCAATTAAAGGAAATCAACAACTGATGTTACACATTAATAAGCAGGCCAAATGTTTCAAGCAATGTGGGGAAAAAAAGGATATATCTGCTGACGAAAAGTGTAAAATAATGCAATGTATTGGATAAGGTATGAACGCATTATATAGTATATTTCATCATACTGTGAAGATATTTGTGGCTGATTCAAAGTAAAAAGGGGTTTGTGCAGATAAAAACATAATGTGAAAGGTTTCTGCCAGACAAATTCATTGGATTAAGAAAGCAGCTGCTAAAATGGCATTAGAAACCAGCAAACAGGTATTGGAAGCTGCTGGTGACTCTGCCCCGCAAACCTCAAGGGGTATGATCCCTCCTACTATTCAACCACCCCTATCCAGTGCTCACAAGCAGAAATGGTTGTAGGGGACCCAGACATACATGAAGACAAATTCTCAAACAGTCTTTTTTACTGATGTGTGTCTTGCAACCCTGGATGGTCCAAATAGATAGGGTTGTAGATAAATGGTGGAATTTGGAAAGCAGTGAATAATGAAGCAATAATTGAATACAAACAATTATGAATGAAAAGCAATATTATTCATTATTATTAATTTAGTTTTGGACAAAAAAAAAGAAAGAGTAGCTACATAATGACTAAATACATTACCCAAACATAACAAAAAATTCAGCTGAAAAAAAACAACATCATAACTAACAAGATTTAACATCACTATCTATTTTTTAAGCTTTTTCTAATCACATGATCTAATCATGAGGTTTGTGTTTAAAATTAAGAAACCCTAATAAATTGAAGGTGTACACTGTACTTTAAATTATTGTGTGGTTTCATTTGCAGGGATTTTATCTATCCCGTAAAGACAATTGCTGGACAGTAATTGGATTTCTGGCTTTGCTTCTGTCCTTGATGTGATGGTTGCTCAGTCAGGTCACTGAGTGTCTAACTAACTTTCCACTGGATTTAAACTGTACTTAAACACAGCTTACATCTCATGTTTATAACCCACACTTGAATTATTGCTCATTGTGCTTTAAGTGTACAAGCCTGACCTTAATGCAATTATCAAATTAAAATGCCAGTTAATTGTTTCAACATGTGGAATAGTTCGGTTTTAATTTATAAAACAGTTAAGTGTGGGAGAATTTAAACTGAATTGTGTTTTTGAAATACAGATGCAGATTTTAAGGTACATTAATTTACATTTGTTATTTCATATTTATGTAAATAATAGTATGCAATTGTTTTTCCTTACTATACTTACTGTATGTACTATATGTTATTTAAGAAAACTTAATGTGACAAACAAACATTTTTCCTATCCAAAGCTCCTCTTCTTTGGAAAAAATGACTCCATGATGGATGAATTATAACTAACTGCTTTTATTTATGTTGAAATACAGCTAGGGAAACACTGTAACACAGTTGGGAGGACTGTTGCGTCGCAGTACAAAGGTTTTTTCTGTGTGGCGATTACATGTTCACATGATTCCTCCACTATTTAATGGCATTATGGATTGAGCCTAGATGTGAATATATGTAAAACTCTTTGTGTAAAGGCAGATATTTGCTGTTTTATATATATTCACATTTAGGGACAATAGTTGTACAATAGTATGTCTATGTTTTGTCAATAAAAAGCTAGAATAAACTAAATAAAAAAAATCAATAAATAAATCTACAAAGTACTTATTTACACCACGTCCACATGCCCACTTTTATTTAAAAAAATCCTGAGGTAGCATGTTGGTAGCTTTATCTTATAACCTTGTTACAAGCCTAGAGTTCTAGGGGATTCTAGGCTTGTATAATTACTAGGTTATTGGTATGAGTACGATTGCGGTCTGATTTACACATAGGCATCCCAGCAATATAATCACACACAGACGCAGAGTAAAAGGACGACAGAAGAATGATGTAAGTACTTCAACTGCACAACTTTGAATGGTGTGTTTACAAACAGCCAACAATTCCTACTTATTCTGTCTGAACATGTTTATGTCTTGTGACTGGCTGGTTATCCATGTTCACATAAAAGCAAAGGAAAGTGGAGTCAGGACAGACAGTAAAATTTAGGTGCCATGATAAAATAAAACTGAATCACCTACAGTCCAGATTAATCAGGCATCAAAATACTCAGAATCAGAATACTCTGCCCACTTGAACCACTTATTTAGCAGAAAAAAGGACAAGGATTTTCACTTAATTTATTTGTCTTTTTTGAGGTTTGGCATAGTATATATTATGTATGCAAATACATTTCAGACCTTTCCTGTATACAGTTTTATGCAAATGTAAGTACTATAGACCCCAGTTAAATTCTATGCCAAACCAATTGCTTAAAACTCTGGTTAAAGAAAAATATTTAAATATGATTTCTATTGCAGATGGGTTAAATAAATAAAATTCTCTGTCTGTGTGTATGTGTGTGTGTTTGTGTGTGTGTGTGTGTGTGTGTTTGTGTGTGTGTGTGTGTGTGTGTGTGTGTGTGTGTGTTTGTGTGTTCCCTACACCAATCCAAACCAAAGCTTTGCTCTTCATGATATTTGACAAACTTACTCTTCGGGACCCTCAGAGGTTTATATACTTTATATAACCAACAAGAAGCGGCTCAAGATTCAAGAGTCTTACCACCTCTACTTTGTAAAGTGCCTAATTTCAGAAATTCTATTTGACCGAATGTCCAAAGTCTTGTAAAAAACATACTTTAAACAATGGCTATTGAAAGATCAAAATGGGTAAATGATTCATTCATAACCATGATTCTAAAGTGGGTTTTTTTGTGTGTAAGGTGTCCGTCCACATATGTCTTTAAGATAACATTAGTAGTAAATCAAAAGTTTAGTTAGAGCTAATTAAGAAACCTTGGTGGAAATAAGTCCCAGTTGTGGTTCAAGTGCACTGCCAAGCGATTAAGTGACTTCATTCCTTTCATTCATTCATACACAAGCATGAATAGATGAACTTTGTATGTACTGGGTTTCTTACGTCTAAATGTACAAGAGGCAACCACATTACACTTTTATGATTTTGATAATAATAGTGCCTTATCAAAACCAGATGTTTGTAGTAATATTGAGCAGCTGCATAGCCAAGCCTCAGGCCCTTTCCTAATGTAGAAAAAAGGGGGAAAAACTTCCACATGCTAACATTTACACAGTGATTTCTTTTAATTGCACTCTACTTTTTAATTTGCCTTGGACTAATGCTCTTAAAAGCGGGTAGGAGGTATTTTATTGAAGTCTTGCCTAACGCTGGACTGACTTTACTTGGTTGTTGTAGCCCCTCTTCCTGGCTCACGTCTGACAACCTGTGTTTCTCATCCAAAGTCAAACACACCACACGTCATGTTGAGCAGAGGCTCTGAAGCGACCCGTCGAATAAGCAGACTTCCTCCTGCTCCAGTCTTTGAAGCATCACTGCAAAGTATCCCTCACATCAGATAATAGTTCAAGTTCCAATTTCAGGCTGGATAGTGAACGTTATATTGTAGACTGAATAAGAAAAACTGTATCTAGATTCTCAAATGTTTAGAAATTTTTTTACAAATTTACAGTTACTGCATTTAAAAGATTTACTTTGTTTTCATAGTAACTTGTAATTGAGTCATGTCAACTGAAACTTAAACCATAATATATTAAAGAGACCATTACTGCATATTGACTGTTGTTTAAATAACACTCCACTAAACTTTATCAGCTATTGCAAAACCAGCAACAATTATAAATAGGTAACTTCTGACTAATTGTTTATTGTTAATGCACAATGAGACTGTGTTTAGTGGTTAGCGAGGTTAGCGAGTCATTCTTTTATATGCTGAAATCACTCACTTGAATAGTTTCATTCAAGTCTTTCAGAGGATGTATATTTGGACTCATTGCGGATCACTTCAGAAATCACTAATCAGTACTACATCCACCATCTTTTATCAAGGGTTATTAAAAAAATATATATCTAAGTGGTTATTAATATATATATTCTTTTACATTATAATATTTTTTTCTGGCTCCTTGGTATTAGACAATAAATCTGAAATATTTTTGACTTCGAGTTTCAGTCTTTATGAAAAAGCCAGTGGTGGTGAGCAGGTCATTGATGATGAGAAATATGTATCAACTATTTATGAACTTCATCTTGCCATACCAATACAGCATATAATATAGCAAGTCTTTAAAGAATTGCACAAACTCCTGGAAAAAGTCATTTTACTCTGTCAAGTTGTGCCTCTGACTGGCAGTGTGAAGGATGTTACATCACATATCATTTGGCGACTTAACAGATGCTTTTATCCAAAGGAGCCAGAAGTATCCCATCTTGATGATTGGGGTCAGAATAAAGAGTTGGCTATACAGCTTCTCTGGAGCAATGAGGGTTAAGTGCCTCATTCAAAGACCCACATTGATAACTTTAGTGGATCTGGAATTTTTAAACCACAACCTTCAGACTGATAGCCCAACACCCTAACCACCAAGCTACCCACACAAAATGACAAAATGGCAATATGATTGGGACAACAAGGACTTTATTTAAAGACAACAGAGGAACGTACATGGAAAAGAAAGAAACCTAACATTACGAGGCAAACCTAATGACAAAAGAGGGAGGGGCACTCGAATAAGGAGCAGACGCTGAAGGCAAACAACAGGGAAAAAAAATTGTTAATTAAGGGAACGTGTGGGAGACAGGACGTTTATTAAAAATTTTAGTTATTTTATAAAAAAAAAATAAGTTTAACTTAAACATTTTAATGTTGTTACTACCATACCACTTTGGTCTTTTTTAAAGAACATGTAATGCCAAGTATTTCTTAAGTTTATATATGAAAATATTCTAAAATTTGCAAGTGCTTTCAAAGCAATTGTTCCTAAAAATTGTGCAATTCCTAACAATAGTGCAAGTTAATAGTGCAATTGAAGAGAACTTTGTTCTATTAGTAAATTACAATACCGTGCAGTTCTAAAATGCATGAAATAGACAAAACATCTGGGACACGTGATTGTAAAAATAATCCAATTTAAAATGTACCTCAATTCATTAAGTCACTTAGTGCAATGTGCTTTTTCTAAATTTGAAACATTTTAAATGAAATCCATTTTAAATGCCTTAAGTTCTTACTTTGGTAAACACATAAAGCATGAGATTTTTTTAGATTGGACACACAAACCAAATTGGGAACTGAAACGACACACTAAATTTCTTGGGATTTTTTTGGCCTCGTTAACTTCTCACTATGTAGCTACATAGTGAACTAATTACTGAATAAACCAATGGCCTGAATACCTTTTACACATAAAAAAACTGATTTATAAAAATGTAACAGAAATTTGTAATGACTTGTCTTTCTCTTAACTATTTTATTTCTTTTCTTTATGCTCTTCATTGGACACATATGCAAAAATGAAGTCAACTTTTTTTTATTTATACCGGTAGAATATGTTGTTTCTTAGTTCAAAACACCTGTTATTTGAAACAAATAATAAATTAAATATGGATCACACTATTTAAATTCATTTAATTCATTTGATTTTTGGAGGCTTTAAAAAAGAAAAATCTGAAGGGCATTCATAATATAGTGTGTTACAGATACTGTTCAAATTTGAGTAAAAGTACAAAATGGGTTTGAAGTACTTTAGATACTGACAGGAAGCCTAATCACTCATTTGCCACAAAGACTGTTTTTCTATAAGTAATATCAGTACAATATACATTTTGAGGTGTCCATAATATCAGTAAAATTGCTGTTTGTTTATAAGCTCTTCCACTTACACCTTGGATATTTGTTTTCTTCTTATATGCACAAGTCAAACTAATAATCACACCTGCTTTTCAAGTAAGGTTAGTCTAGAAACTGTATGAATATTTTCTTGGATTGTATTTTGATTGAAAAAAGCTAAAGCAAAACCCTAAAATTCAGCAAAAACACGTATAAAAATTTTGTTAACACAAGAGCAGCGATGCCCATGTTTTATAAATCAATCTATACTTCTTTATTTTACATCAATCCAAGTATTCAAGTACTCAAGTATTTAAGTATTCAAGTATTTTTTATTTGTCATTCCACAATATAAAGCAGAGTGCAATATATGTGGAACGAGACAGCGTTTCCCCGGACAACGTGCTACATATAACAGCCAACACAAAGTGCACATGTGCAAACATAAGGATTACAATAAATACAGGATGATACACAGTACAGTAAACAATACACATTTAAATAATGAATAATAAACATTCAAGTAATGAACTTTTTTTTTTTCCCCAAGTAAACATTCAAGTAATTCAAGTAATGAACAATAAACATTAACATTCAGTTAACATTTAGTGGAGAGGTAACAGTGCTGGTGAAATTGTTTAAGAGTCTGATGGCCTGAGGAAAGAAACTGTTACGCAGTCTGGAGGTGTTGGCCCGGATGCTCCGGTACCTTTTTCCAGAAGGCAGGAGTTCAAAGAGTGTGTGTGAGGGGTGAGTGTTGTCATCCACAATGCTGGTTGCCTTGCGGATGCAGCGTGTGCTGAAAATGTCCGCGATAGAGGGGAGAGAAACACCGATGATCTTCTCAGCCGTCTTCACTACCCGCTGCAGGGACTTGCGGTATGATACGGTGCAGTTCCCGAACCAGGTGGTGATGCAGTTGCTCAGTATGCTCTCAATGGTTTTCCTGTAGAATGTGATGAGGATGGGGGTGGGAGATGTGCCTTCCTCAGCCTTCGTTGGAAGTAGAGACGCTGCTGTGCCTTCTTGGCGATGGTGCTGGTGTTGAGAGACCAGGTGAGATCCTCTGCCAGGTGAACTCCAAGGAACTTGGTGTTTTTGACAATCTCCACAGCGGAGCCGTCAATGTTCAAGGTATTTTTACTCACCATCAATGTGATCACATTCACACAAGCTTAATAATCCTCTCAAAATAATGTATGTTGAGAGTTTTATTAAATTTTGTCCAACAGCTTTGTAAGAAACATTGGCTCTATTTATTAAAAAATTTAAAAAACCTTAACACTATATGGAGAAAACTCTACAAGAGCCTTCTATTTAATCAATCAGATACACGTGATTTTAAAGTAGACTGCAAGCAAGGCATTAATGTCTGACTTCAAAAATGTTTTGGATGGATAAGCAAAAATTTTGAGATGCACTCTAATAATCTTATGGAAAGCCATCACATGGGAGTAAAAGATGTTAAGGCCCCAAAGTGGGACCAACATAGAATGGAAACAGTAGCAACTTCGGTAACCATTCATTCATTTATTCATTATCTTCCTCTTTATCCTCTATTAGGGTCGCGGTGGGGTTCGCCATGCCCATCCAGGGGAGAACGTTTTGGGCGCTGGGCAGATACACCCAGGACAGGGCGCACACTCACTCACACAGACACGCACGCATAAACACTGTATATGGGGCAATTTGGAATACTCAATTGACTTGATCCATGTTTTTGCACTATGGAAGGAAACCGGAGAACCCGGAGGAAATCCATGCAGACACAGGAAGAACATGGAAACTCCACCCCAATGGGGATTTGAACCGGGAATCCCTAGTGCCGAGAGGCGAACGTGCTAACCACTAAGCCACCATTGCCACCTTCAGTAACCATACGCTGATTTTTGGATACTGTTACAGTCTGTAGATCTTAAATATCTGATACAAGAACTAGAATCTTGCAAACCCAGATAAAAATAAAATGTCCCTGACTTATGTGAACCCCACTCTTCCTGACAACCTCACGTGCAGAGATGAGAGAAGCAACATCATAAAAGACTTAAATTTATGATTATGAGCTTCCAATAGATGTTCTTTCCAAGGAAGTATTTTCTCCATGCTGGGAGAACTGTGTTTGAGGAACAGCTGTGGTTTTAAAGCAGCTGTGAAGGGTGACCGTCACATTACCCAGACTCATTGTCCAGGCGAAAAATAACAAAAATAAGCCAATATGAGGGAGGATAGTGTGTTGACAATACGCATTTAAGGAGTTATGATATTGGTTTGGCCTAGAAATACTCCTGAATCGCATGCTAAATGCTGCAAAACTCATATTTTACACTCTTCATTTCCAAAGCTCAAAGTTCAAATAGTAGATGCTGATTGCAATTTTAGTGGCACTTATTAATTAGTGTTAGTAATGCACAACTTTAAGCAGCTAATGTGCCAAAGAAAATAACTATGATTTAATCTTTTTTCAATGTCATACAAACATGAATTTACTATTTAGATTTTATGCACAGTGAGAACCTCAAAACCCTGATTGGATCCTGCAGACTTGAATTCTTTTAAAATGCTTTTCTGAAGTTGTTCATTCAAAGGAATACACTGCTACACCCAGTTTCAGAAAGTTCTCCTTCTGAGGCTCGAAACCTGCCTCATGGTTACCATACGGCTCTAACTCAAAAGTAAGTGGAATGTTAACTGGATTTCTGGGTGAACAGATGGTGTTGCAAGTGAACCATCACTTCAGGCTGCTTGCATTCACCGCAGCCAGCATCGCTATTAAACCAGCAGGTTCAGGCACATCCACACCGGTCTGACATCGCCATCTTGTGGTCAAACTTTAGTGGTCAAACTTTCCATATTTTTGAAGTATTTGCCTCAGTCACAGCATGAAACAAAAAAAAATTGTTTTCCTGGAAAAATGCACTTATAAAAACTAAACTTACATGGATGTTAAAGTGATCTTTTATCTGAATAAATAGAACATGTTGCTGCACTTATAGAATCAGGGAAATATTTACTTTCTCTTCAATTTAAAAATCTTGTTGAAAATGTGAGAGATCTTTTTGTTTTATTGGAGTCGGTGAAATCTGAGATTCTAAATTGGCAACATTTAACCATCCAAACCAGCCAAAACTGAAATACAGAAGGACACACTGTATTCTGTCTGTGAAATTGTGGCATGCACCCACTAGTGAAAGGCCAGAGAATTGCAGAATAGGCTCTCTATAGTAACCCCTACTCTTTTTGTGACATTTAATTGAACGAGTCTTCCTTAATTTATGCATAATTTGTCACTTCTTGGTGTTATTAAAAAAAAAAAAAAACTATATGTTATCAACTGCAGCATGATGGCTTAATGGTTAGCACGTTTGCCTCCCAGCACTGGGGATTTCCGGTTCAAATCTGGTTCAAATCAAATCTGGGTGGAGTATCCATATTCTCCCAGTGTCCGCATGGGTTTCCTCCGGGTTCTCCGGTTTCAAATTGCTGCATATAGTGTGTCTGTGTGAGTGAGTGTGTGTCCAGCAAAAGATTGGCACCCTGTTCTGGGTGTATCTGCCCAGCACCCAAAGTGTTCTCCACTGGATGGACCCCTCCCCCGCGACCCTAGTAGAGGATTTAGCAAAAGATTGGATGGATGGATGTTATTAACTGAAAAAACAAATATAAAAATGACAAACACAACAAATTCACATTACCTGAATATAAGTTTCAATCATAGAAGCGATGAAACAACTTTGTATAGAGTATATAAACCTCATAGGAAGAGTAAGTATGCACACACACACACACACACACACACACACACACACACACACACACACACACACACCCCCCCCCCCCCCCCCCCCCCCCCCCCCCCCCCCCCCCCCCCCCCCCCCCCCCCCCCCCCCCCCCCCCCCCCCCCCCCCCCCCCCCCCCCCCCCCCCCCCTCTCCGTAATCTGGAGGTCTTGATCCTCAACTGACTGAACCGCCGGCCTGAGGGAAGATACTGGAACAGATGATGTCCAGGGTGTGATGGGTCACAGACGATGTTCTCTGCCCGCTTCCTGGTTCTGGCCGTGTGCAGGTCTGGTAGGGAGGGTAGCTTTACGCCGATGGTTCTCTCTGCAGACCTGATGATGCGCTGTAGTCTGTGGGTGTCATGTCTGGTGGCTGAGCTGCCCCACACTGTGATGGATGCGGTGAGGACAAATTCTGTGGTGGCGGTGTAGAACTGCACCATCAGCTCCTTGGGCAGGTTGAACTTCCTTAGCTGACGCAGGAAGTACAGCCTCTGCTGAGCCTTCTTGAGATTATTGTTCCCAGGAACTTGTAGGAGTCCACCTCCATTACAGTACTGTTAAGGATGGTGAGTGCTGTAAGGGTTGGAGGGCTTCTCCTGAAGTCTACTCTCATCTCTGTTTTGGCTGTGTTCAGCTCCAGGTTGTTGTGGTTGCTCCAGAGGACCACCTGCTCCACAACCCGTCTGTAGGCAGACTCGTCACTGTCCCGGATGAGAGAAATGACTGTCAGATCATCTGCAAACTTTAGGATTTTGACTGAGGAATCCTTGGAGGTACACTCGTTTGTGTACAGTGAGAAGAGCAGCGGGGAGAGAACACAGCCTTGTGGAGCTCCTGTGCTGATGGTCTTGGTACCTGACGTTATAAGTATAAATTAAGAAATAAATAGTTATGTATATATATGTCCTAAATACAGATTTTTTTGAAAATATTTTGAAAAATGGGATACTTTGGATAGATTTACTTCAAACATACATTTTGTTATTTATACGTTTGTTTTAGTAGATGGTTTTCTCAGAAGGAAAAAATTTTAATTCCACTGCTGTAGCCCAACACCTGTTTTTATTAGGAGATCTAAGACCAAACAGTTCTTGAAAATGATTGAAAGGAACTACCTGCTGGGAAGGTTACCTAAAAACATTTTTGGTTTACAATTACACCACCAGTAGGAATAAAAGTGTACACAAGCTAAGCCTTTTATGTTTTTGTAATTTTGTTTTAGTTTCTTTGATTTCTATTCTTAAATACATTTTAAAACTAGACTTTTAAAAAATATATATCTGGTTATTACTTTAATATCCGATTATAATATCAGTTACTTACAGATACACTACATTGTTTCTACATTTATGGTCTATTTGATCATTTGCATGTCTTTAGTTTAGTGTTTAGTGTTAATACTCAGGAAGTATTAACTGGTTAAAGTGAACATTAAGAGTCAAATTTTTTTATTGTTAGAATGAAGAGCATATAATGATCAAGGTCAATTGAATTCTCCAAATTGCCCCATATAGATGTGTTTGTGTGAGTGAGTGTGTTCCCAGCGATAGATTGGCGCCCTGTCCTGGGTGTATCTGCCCAGCACCCGAAAAGTTCTCCTCTGGATGGGCATGGGGAACCCCCTGTGACCCTAATATAGGATAAAGCGGAAGATAATGGATGGATTACAAGCTCAAGTATGAAGCTGTGTCAAATGTTAATATTTAATGTTCCTTAAAATGATGTTTAGATGCAGGACATTACTAAATGTACTTAAATTTTGTTCACCGCTGATTTTTATATTATAGAAAATTAGTGGTACCCCTGATCCTGAATGACGACTAGATGGTTTCATTTTTTTCACATGTGTTAAAGATGATTCCTTTAAGATTGTTAAAATTTACTTGGAACTATATTTACTGAGATTAGTATAAATACTTTTATTTATTTAGATTGATTTAGTCACAGCTCAAAGAATCTTGACACTGAAACCCAACACTTGTAGCTGAAAATAAGCTGGGTCAGACAACCCTTTCAGATCAATGAGTCATTGTAAGGCTATGCTTCTTTCTCCTGCTTAAGGTTTATGTAAATTACAGTGACTTGCAGTGGCCAGGTTTCCATCAGTGCATTATGTAAAGTGTGGTTTGCTTCGGGTGGTTGCGGTATGGAACTATGTCAGATTCTAGACAGGATTGAAAATGAAACACTCCATTTTAATTTCAGGAAATAAGCAAGAACAAGCCTTGTTTGTTTCTTCTGTGGACATACAAGTCAATAGAGGAAATCAGAACACATACATAACAACAATTAATTGTAATGTGAACACTTAAAACTATCTGTAGTTTAAATCTACTTTTCTTCCAGTGAAATAAGCAAAAAATAAACTTTTATTTTTGTTGCTAAAATGGCAGCACGATATATTGTGACAAATTGAACTCTCATTGCTAAACACCGTCTAAACACCGTCACCTTGATTGAAGCATAGAAAACTACACTCCAGGCTGTTTATTAGCAGGCCAACAATATAGCCTTTAAAAGGGTGAGGCACTGTAAGCCCCTGTGCTTTCAAGTATCATTTGTTGATTTGTGTTGAAGAGTCATTCTGACACCCGCATGTTGTACACCATCTTTTATCTTCTCCACAGGAAATTGTGTATATAATTTTCTTGTCTTCCTGTACCTACCAACATTGCAACCACACACTTTGTCATCATCCCTAACTACTCACCATGCTTACACTAATGATTCTGGATGCCTAAATGTGCCATTATTAGCTACTGACATCTAATTTTCTGTTTATCTTTAAAGTTTAGGTCTAAATTCAGATCGCTATATCGACTCCTTATACGGTTACCTTCAGCGTGCAATCAGTTCTTGCTCTTGCTGACCCTGCTTCTGACAGTGCCAGCAAACAAATTAATGCTGCTCCAGCACTGTTTGCAGTATGGCTGTCTTTTCTTTACTTTTTTGTATAGCACAGTGCCACTCATTATATGCGGCACGCGCTTCAGTGTGCTTTTTATTAACGGCTTTCCCCAGTTTTTGCAGCATGTTTTTGGGAATCTTTTCAAGTCAATCAGGAATTTAACCTAGGACCTTTTTGCTGTAAGCAGAAGCACTAACTGCTCTGATGTCAGCATATTTATAAACACCTACAATAAACACCTCCAGCTCCTCTGTACTTCATCTGGGAACTGTTGGTATTTAAGGTGCTCATTTTCATGGCACCTTTAAGGCCATCCCTTCCGCATCTCCCTCCACAGCTTCTCCAGTGGTAACATTGTACACATAGTCTGTCAATGGAATGTCTAGTAGAACTTGGGGCCCTGGAATCTTTTGGCACCATGCTGAACTCCATGTTAGTGAAGTCTTGGTCCATTATTTCCAACTAGGCATGTGTAGCACCCAGTACTAGATGGCAGGTGTTTTTTGTCCTGCATCTCCTCCAAGGCATGCTCCACTTTGTTAAAAAGAAATAAAGGTACTGCAAGCACTGGGTCACTTAAACACACTAAAACCCACATCTCTTATTAGGAATCAATTACACAAACAATAAACAGCCCTTTGTTGACAAACACTCAACACTGAATATGCATTGTGGGATATCACTGTCCTGTCCCTAAGACAATCCCAATGCAGTTTTCCCTGTTGCACTATAAATAGTAATTGTGATATATAAAATGAATCTAAAATTTCGGTAAATATATTCTTAAAATTTTGAGGGCAATACTGGATCCAGCCACGTGAGACAGAAAATTATAGGAGACAAATTACACTTCATGATAATTATGTTAACACACTGTGATGATACTTTGAGACATTTAACTATTTTAAAATGTGCTATATGAAATAATTAACTGCAATTTGAGCATACTAAGAAGCAATACAAAAATAGCATTTGGTCATTTAGCAGACGCTTATATCCAAAGCGACTTACAAGGTGAACACAGGGTTAATCACAACATCCCAGGAGCAATGAGAGTTAAGGGCCTTGCTCAAGGACCCACAGTGGTAACTGCAGTGGACCTGGGATTTGAACCCCCAAACTTCATATTGATAGCCCAATGCCCTAACCACTGAGCTACCACTCAATATTAACAAATAACAAGAGAATGTACCAATCCTACCACTATGCACAGGATAAAAACATTGATTGGCATGTGCTCCCTATAACGAAAACCATACCTGGTGTTGCTAAATAAAATAAAAAAAATGAATACATTTTGGGTATCGTTCATTTACTCAGCACATGCAATTAGCTTGAGGTAGCACTTCAAATATCAGTTTTTTTGCTTCACCCTTGCCCTGCTTTATACTTATGCATCATTTGATGCATCCATCCATTCAATGCACTTGCACAAAGTTTATCAGTTGCTCAAACTTTGAACAGTGGCGGCATGTCAGGACCTCCAACGCCTTCTCTGCTGTTAATATAAACTTTTTCCAAAAGATATGTCTGCTTCCTTTCATAGCTTTTCCCCTGGTCGCACATTTTAGCCATTAAATTGTTGCCAGATTCAAAGAAATCTGCCTGCACTTTAGTATCAGTTCTGCAGGCCCAGTAACATAAAATAGGTTTTTGATTAAACTGTGGCTGTAACCAATCACATTTTAAGTTACAGGTGTTGAGCCAACACCAAGACCCTCTTGCAGGTGGTAATTTCAGCATAGTTACATCCATCCTAGTTCCAAATTCACGGCCTGCCACTGGTTTGCGGCAATGTACTGAACATAAGCTCAACAGCTGTTTGCAGTTCTCTCTTCAGCATGATCGTTGCTCGCATGAATCCCGTTGACTTTTTCACCACTGTTGATTGGCACGTGGCATAGTCATTGTGCACTCTCCTCTGTTACCTAGTTTATCTTCCAACTTTTACAATTAAACAAATTTAAATAAGTTGGTGTGCTGGCAATGTACTGTGGCAAAACAGTAACATTCCATGGAGCTCTCATGGCTGTGTAATCACTGGTTCTTCCCATTTACTGTAGATTTGCTTATATAATCTACAGATGGTGGATTTTCATGTTGTACTGTGCTGATTTTTTTCTGCATTTAAATTTTAATTCCATCCCAACTTTAATTCCAATGTTTACATTTTAAACTCCATTCAGTTGCTCTTGTCTGTGTTTTCCCACTTCTTTCATGTACACAATGATATCACAGTGCATGACTTTAACATTCCTTTCATTATTGATCAACTGGATCCAAGACTTTGCTAAGACAAGCATATGTAAAATGTACTTGATGATGTTCCAGCTAGTGTCAAGTTGCGGGAAACTTAACTCTTTCTTTCACTTAATGCTCTACAGGGTCATTTTATCTATCTATCTATCTATCTATCTATCTATCTATCTATCTATCTATCTATCTATCTATCTATCTATCTATCT
>JAFMOD010000491.1:1217597-1319397 GCA_019802435.1 Corydoras maculifer
ACCCAGGACAGGGCGCCAATCCATCGCTGGGCACACACTCACTCACACAGACACACTCTAAATGGGGCAATTTTGAGGATTCAATTAACTTGATCCATGTTTTTGGACTGTGGGAGGAAACCGGAGAACCCGGAGGAAACCCACGCAGACACGGGGAGAACATGGAAACTCCACCCAGATGGGGATTCGAACCGGGAATCCCTAGCGCTGAGAGGCGAACATGCTAACCACTAAGCCACCGTGCCGCCCATACAGTCTAATCTGAGTTATTTAAATATTTACATTAATGTTGTCAGACATTTGCTATTTATATATATTTTTTATTTGAAACACTTTGCAAAAATAGAGTAGAAGTAGAAGAAAATATGAAATTTGTTAATTTACATTAACCTTTAAGAGTCCATAAAATACCAAGAAAATTTCAGTTTTCAAATACAGTCATATTCTATTGAGAAATCTTCATTCATTCATTATCTCCCGCTTATCCTCTATTAGGGTCGCGGTGGGGTTCCCCATGCCCATCCAGGGGAGAACGTCTCGGGCGCTGGGCAGACCCAGGACAGGGTGCCAATCCATCGCTGGGCACACACTCACTCACACAGACACACTCTAAATGGGGCAATTTTTGAGAATTCAATTAACTTGATCCATGTTTTTGGACTGTGGGAGGAAACCGGAGAACCCAGAGGAAACCCACGCAGACACGGGGAGAACATGGAAACTCCACCCAGATGGGGATTCGAACCGGGAATCCCTAGTGCTGAGAGGCGAACGTGCTAACCACTAAGCCACCGTGCCGCCTTCAGAAATATTAATATGAATAATTTTAGAAATTGACAGCTGCAACACAATCATCCATCTATCTATTATCTACCACTTTATCCTCTACTAGGGTCGCGCTCGGGTTCCCCATGCCCATCCAGGTGAGAACGTTTCGGGCACTGGGCAAAAACACCCAGGACAGGACGCCAATCTTTCGCTGGACACACTCACTCACACAATCACACACACAAATACACTGTATATATTGCAATTTGGAGAATTTAATGGACTTTGATCCATGTTAATGGACTGTGGGAGGAAACCGGAGAACCCAGAGGAAACCCACGCGGACACGGGGAGAACATGTAAACTCCACCGAGATTCGAACTGGGAATCCCCAGCGCTGAGAGGCGAACTTGCTAATCACTAAGACACTGTGCCGCCCTGCAACACAATCAAAAACATTTAATTTAATCTGATTAGTTTAGATGAGATGAAATATGATTAATTCTATTATTCCTTGGGGAAAATTTTGTTAATTTTAGTTAGAACATATTTAGTAATTAGGCAGCATGGTGGCTTAGTGGTTAGGACTTTCACCTGTCAGCTCTGGGGGTCCAGTTTCGATCTGGTTAATGATCTGGCTAATTCAGTTTTGAAATTAACTTTATGTCTTTTTATGCTGTATACATGACCTAGGCTATTTTGTATTTGGTAATTGCTGTTTGATTCTCTTATGATCCACTATAAATTTTAATTAGGAGAAAATTCGGTATGTGGAAAGGCCAGTGAAGCACAGCTACTCAATTTAAATTAAATCATGCTTTTATAACTCAGGCCGGTCATTGTCCTGCTAAAAGAACCATGGACTTATATGTCCTTTTAATGGCAGCATATATCTCTCTAAAATATCATTACAAGATTATGCATCAGTGGTGCATTCACATATATGCAGATCACCCATCAATGCCATTATCCATGTCATGCTGAATGTTATGGTTTGCACTTTTTTTTTGTGTTTCTTTCGATGGTCTTTTATTATATATTGGCACATAAACTGTAAATGAGTTTTTTTCTATATTTGTGATTTTACATTTGTGGTTACACATTTGCCAATAACACTTTTTATTATTTATCTTTTACTTAATCCTCTATTAGGGGTTAGGGGGGTTCCCCATGCCCATCCAGGGGAGAATGCCTCAGGTACTGGGCAGGTACACCCACTACAGGGTGCCAATCTACTGCTGGGCACACTCTCACACACAGACACACACACACACACAAACCCACACTATATGGGGCAATTTAGAGCATTCAAATTACTTTGAATCCATGTTTTTTGACTATGGAAGGAAACCGGAGAACAGATTAGGATTTGAACCTGGAAGCGGCAAACATGCTAACCACTAAGCCATCATGCCACCCCAATAAGATTTGGAACGCCTACATTTAATGGCTTGGTTGTGTCACAGTATTTTTCCCATAAACAAGTAGTGTATAGGTAGACAAGACAATTGGTCAGACACTGATTTAAGGAAATGTAAGGGCTGTATTTTGGGATTTGTTTATTTGCTGGTGTATTTCTTTGTACTTTGACATCTATTAACAAAAGGAATAGTAAACGGATGGAATACTCTGTCTGTGCATTTATAGGACTCACTGCTGGTTGAAAGTCTTTGCTAAAGTCCTTGTAATCACTGCAGTCTATGTTTTTATGTGTGTTTCCTGGATCTAAACCGCATCAGACTAAATTGGGTCGATTAGGGTATTTTTCCACTCTCTCTTGCTCTTGGCACCATTAACTATTTCCACTTGTATCAGCCGTGAGAGTGAGGCTGCTGCCGTTGCTTTCTTATTCCAGGAAAGTGTCAGAGTTGTGTCTTTGCCAGTGGAGAACCTGTGCAAAGTCCTGGCACAATTGCACATCTACTGGAATCTGTCAAGATTTTATTTAAAAGGTCAAAGGTGGTCCCTATAGAATGTGATTAAGTTTAATGAGTTAAAAAGAAGAAAACAGGATGTGGCACTTGCATCATGGAATATATGGACAAATCCGTTTCCGAGCACAGAATACAAAGAGCAGATTGTGCTCTTTCATACTTTCTAGGATTATAAAAATTTATTTGCATAATAACTGCTGTTACAGTCTGATTATACAAAAGGAGTTCCATCCATCCATCTATTATCTTCCGCTTTATCCTTTATTAGGGTGGCTATTTGTTTTTTAAGTAACAGTGTAAAAAAGCTTCAGAATGTTAGTGTGTACTGTAAGTGTTGAGAATGAGGTCATTTTATGACATGCTATTAGAAATATAAAATTCAAAAGCATTGAGATGATATCTTATTCATTCCAAATATGACAATCATGTTCTGCCCACAATACTGATTTGATAATTTTATGCAGTGCACTTGATGTACAATTAAGTTCATATGTATACTCACTGTCTACTTTCATAGGAACACATCCATGTTTTGTACACACAACGTCCATTTTATAAGCTTTTCTTAACATATAGATGCCTTTTATAGTTCTATAATGACAGGTTGCAGTTCATCCCTGATTATCCCCTTTACTTGGGTCTTTCATTGTTAGAATACCCACAGGACTGCCATGGTTCAGATACAATTTGAGCTGTGAATGACTTAGCACTGTACTGACACTGACACAATAGAGCTGTATTAGTTTGTGTTGCATCGGGAAGAGTGAATCATATATTTGCAAACACCTCAGTGTCATTGCTGGAGGACTAACACAAACTGAAGAGCAACAAATAAGCTCCTGTTGCTGTTTTTACATCTACAAGTTGTGACAATAAGGTACATGTGTCTAATAAAGTGCAGAATAGCACTGACACCACCACCATGTCACTTTTACTGTGGTGCTAAAAATCATCCTACTAAAATATTTTGATTTATACTGATCCTGTGGGGATCAGAAATCAGAATCAGAATCAGAAATCTGTAAGTGTAAACACAATGGACATATTAAAATTAGTGCCTTGACCTGGGAGTATCTGCCCAACGTCTAAAATGTTCTGGTTGGGTATAAGAGTTCCCCCATGCGATCCTAGTTGTGTTTTAAGCAGATAATAAGATGAGATGAGCGAAAAATGAACTTTTTTTCAAGATTCGGCTTATAATACCCTAAAAAAATCATATAGACTAAGTTATATTTTGCAATGTATTTTTTTTGTTGGTATTTCTTATCTGTGTCATCTCTCACCCTAGTTAAAATATCTCTGCTATGTGGTCAAACGTATTTGGATACACCTCTTATTCATTGACTTAAGGTGTTTTATTTAGTGGGATTGCTTAAAGGGTATAAAGACAAATATTTTTTTTTTGCTTTTGACTTTGCTTTTGACTTTGTGCTAACAGTTTGGAAATAGTAATGGTATGAGTAGAATAGAGTTTGGTATGAAAGAACTTGACTGACCAGTGAGTCCTGACATTCAAGAAGAATTGTTACAATGAAAACAAGATCTTTGAAAAACTTCCTGTTTAAGGCACACATATTAAAGTCATGCTTGTGGTTGAGGGGTCCTCATCGGTGGGGTTTGAGAGCCTCGGCTCACTGGGGCTTTAAGAGGCGGGAACTGATGAATTCATGGCCATGAGGGGGAGTGGGAGTGGTTCAGGAGGAATGAAGTTTGGGGAGCGTTCGGGGTGACGGACGCGTGAGCACCACCGCCGACCTGCTCAGAGTTTAAGTGGAGACGCGGCACGACAGCAGCGGCGGAGAGCGTCATGGCCTCATATGAACCCATTTGCCTGCCGCCCAACGCAGATGAGCAGGACTTCGTTCAGGCGTACGAGACCGTGCGAGAAAAATACAAAGGTAAAGCTAGATGCGGGTGACACGTGACGACAGGTGTGTGGGCGTGTATATGTGTGTGTGTGTGTGTGTGTGCGTGTGTGCGCGCGCGCGCCGATGGGCGTGCAAGTGTGTGAAGTCGGGGTGCTGAAAGTGATATTGATTAATATCCACTGACTTTCAATTCTGCTTCAGTCTTTTGTGTGACTGAACTATTATAAACATACCCCCACAAGAGTCACCAAAGGTCATAATGAATAGCAGAATTGAAACAATGTTAACGTCAAAACGTATAACTTCATTATCATAATGAAGTTCCAACCATCCATTATCTTCCGCTTTATTCTATACCAGGGGAGAACGTTTAAGGCGCTAGGACAGGGCGCCAATCTGTTGCTGGGCACACACACACTCACTCACACACACACAGACACATTCTATATGGGGTAATTTGGAGAATTCTGTTGACCTTGATCCATGTTTTTGGACTGTGGGAGGAAACCGGAGAACCCGGAGGAAACCCACGCAGACATGGGGAGAACATGGAAACTCCACCCAGATTGGGATTCGAACCGGGAATCCCTAGTGCTGAGAGGCGAGCGTGCTAACCAGTAAGCCAGTGTGCCGCCCTCATAATGAAGTTATCATGTATAAAATATCATTATCATATATAAAATATCATGTTCTCCATCCTATGACATTTCCACAATATCTACACAACTGCAGGTCAAATAGAGATCTAACACACCTGATTGATTTTATAAGAACCAGACTCCTTTATTTGGCATTTTGCATTGGTTAAATCATATGATAAGATGCAGGTTTAAATGTAAAAGTGTTTCTTTCTGTATATTTGTTTCCATTACATGATATGGTATACATGATATACAATACTCAGACTGTAAAGGTGTCCTCTCTTCATTCTTTTCATATTAGGCCCATTCTGCAAATTATTTAAAAAGCGACAGAATAATAATGACTGCTAGTAAACCCTGCATTTACTTATTTTACTTACAGAAGGGTTAGGTGTTATTCTAGTTTTGGTGCTTGTTAATTGGCAGATCTCTGATTTGATTGATGAATAGTTTTGTTAAGATTTTTAGAAAATGGTGAAAAATGGCAAGTGCTTTTTAAATGTTTAAAATTTTAGATGTTTTGAGAAAATCTTTTACAAAAACTTTTAGTTAACTTTTAACTTTTTACTTAAATCAGTTAGTCAGTTATTATTAGGTGGTTAATAATTTAACAGTTAACAAAAACAAAATAATTGTGTGTGGGGGGGAGGGGTTATGCAGTTACACACTGATTCTGGGAATACAGAATTAAAGACTATAAATACCTTTTCACTTTTGTTTTCATCTGGCATATAGGGTCTATGTTAAATGACTATTGTGTGTATGAGTGAGAGAGAGAGAGAGACGGTGGAGAGAGAGAGTTTACAGTTTACAGTTCAGAGATTCTTCTCTGTACTACTGGTGCTTCCTTATTAAGACACATGGGTTGTGAGCAGCTCTGTTTTGGCTTCTTTCTACTTTTGTTCACCGTGGTCATGTTCATTTTTCTCTTTTGTGAAACTTTGCCTTTCTTCCCATTTTTTAAAGGCAACAGTGCATCAATAAAGTTTCAACATACACCAAACCAGCTAAGATACATTTATTTTATATACTCAAATGTGTATAGACACCAATCTATCGTGGTCAATCTCCTATTTTTTAGGCTTTTATATTGAAACCTGTTTACACACATCATGTTAGTATTGGCGAATCTGTTAGAATTGCTCTTTTATTAAACACATTCCAGCAAATAGCATGAAGAAAGCGTGATTTTAGTTACAACCAAACACACAGTATACAGCACAAATGTAAAACAATCACTGTAACCCACATTTCCCCAAACAGAACATCCATCCATCCATTATCTTCCACTTTATCCTCTAGTAGGGTCACGAGGGGGTTCCCCATGCTCATCCAGGGGAGAACACTTCGGGCGCTGGGCAGATACACCTAGGACAGGGCGGCAATCTATCACTGGGCACACTAACACACTCTATATGGGGCAATTTGGAGAATTCAATTGACTTGATCCATGTTTTTGGACTGTGGGAGGAAACCGGAGAACCCGTTGGAAACCCACGTGGACACGGGGAGAACATGCAAACTCCACCCAGATTGGGATTGGAACCAAGAATCCCTAGTGCTGAGAACATGCTAACCACTAAACCACTGTGCCCACCCCCAAACAGAACATGAACATTAATAAAAGCAAATGCATTTTGAGTTTGACATTGTAAAAAATATTCACCCCCCCCCCTCTAAATGAAAGTGGAACATTTTAGTTCTTTTTGAGCTTTACTCGTCCTTCACTCGTCTTGTCAGTCAAATAAAGTGTAAAAACACAAACAGAAACTATCTAATGTAATGTAATGTAATGTATTGTAATGTAAATCTAATGTAGATGATTCGGGAGGCAGTGCTTCGGATTTAGGCACATAGGCCACATACCGGTTTTTGGAACAGCGAGAGAGACGGGGGGCAGACTGCTCGCGATTTAAAATTAATCACATTGTGTGTGGATGTGTGTGTATAAGCGCTTCCAATACTGTGCTGTGAAAAAGCGCTGATACGTGATAAACGCTTTTTTTTCTCAAACCTCCATCGCGATCGACCTGACACGCCTTCACGATCGACCGGTCGATCGCGATCAACGTATTGAGCACCCCTGATATATGCTGAGAGTGTGTGCTCTGACCTCAACTTTGCTGAACTTTGGGGTAAACGGTCTGCTCTTCTAACAAAAGACTTAAAAAGGTTTTTATTTAAAAAAGAAGTGTGAAATTGAAACTCTGTAAAAATATTTGTGCATTTGTAAGTGTGTGTAATTGCTGCATTCAATCTTTATTCCCTTTGCTCAAAGAGGTCATTTGCATTTCGTCACAAGTAGTGCTTATTGGAATATTACCACACATTATAATTCATTTATTCATTATCCTCTGCCTTATCCCTATATTAGGGTCGCGGTGGGGTTCTCCATGCCCATCCAGGGGAGAGTGTTTCGGGCGCTGGGCAGATACACGCAGGACAGGGCGCCAATCTATCGCTGGGCACGCACGCATACACACTCTATATGGGGCAATTTGGAGAACTGAATTGACTTGATCCATGTTTTTGGACTGTGGGAGGAAACCGGAGAACCCGGAGGAAACCCACGCAGACACGGGGAGAACATGGAAACTCCACCCAGATGGGGATTCGAACCGGGAATCCCTAGTGCTGAGAGGCGAACATGCTAACCTCTAAGCCACCGTGCCGCCCACATTATAATTATTTTCATTAAAGCTAAGAGTTAAGCACAGAAACTGTACAAATTACTCCTGAACACATACATATGTTGGGAATCAAAGGTCTTGGAAACGCTTTATTTCCTGATTTTCCTCTAAAAGAGAAACAATTCAGAGCCATCTGAGGATTAACTTTAAAAACAGAAGCAGACCCAAGTTTTTTGACAACTTTTTACTCAACTCTGAGGCTGTTGGTGCAAAATTATTTATTATGAATAAAGTTTAGTTGATATAATTGTTTGTCTCAAATGTTCCTGAGTTGTATAATAAGGTATGGAATAAAATACTGAAATCTTTTATCAATTAGTAATCATTTCTACAAGCACAACCAGTGACAATCATGAGTTATTCAACATTAGCGTTTGACCTTAAAAACACTCTTTGAATTAAAGAAGCAAAATTGTCTAGTCACGCTCCAAAATATTGTCATAAAAGCTATGTAGGTACTCCAACCCTATTATTAGTATTGTGATGAAATATACTATATTGTGATTAAATTAACTATTCATATAAACAATCTTAACATTAAAACATCTAAAAATTTCCATGTGAGGATATTTAACTGTTAAAGATTATAGTATACTGTATGTACATTATATATTTTACCTCAACACACCAGATTCCTTTACAGAGAAAGAGCTAATAATTTTTAATAAATATTTTTTCTTAAATATTTTTAACTGATGGTCTAATACTATGGGATTTAGGTAGTCTAATGTGTTTTATAGGTGAGTATTCACTTAATTATTTTGGAGTTCAGATTTTATGACGGGGACTACCAATTTACTCATTTATATTTATCTCAATAATGTTTTCATGTATAAACTAAACTCATCTAAACTGAGAGCCACATAGTCAGACCTGAAGCTACAGCTGTTGTACAGCATGTGATTATATTAGCTTTAATTAGTTATATGACTGTAGGAGGCTGAACTTTTTGTTACATGGTGGCACAGAGTTTGATGTCTATATCAAATATTTATTTTTAGATTATTCATACCAACCACTGTCTTTTGTTAAAGACAGTTTATATGTATGCTATATGTGTATGTATATATAAATAAAACACACATTTATTAGGTTTTATTGGTGTACTAAATATTAATTCTGCTGACCTAATTATTGACAGCGTATGGGGTATATGTCTTTAAACAGAGTCAAATACAATTTGAAAATATATTTTAATGACTAATTCTAAACAACTGTAAACATTTTACATCTTTATATTAAATTGTTTCTTGTTTTTAATTCAACTTTATTCTCTAGTTTTTCTGTAGTGTTGGAAGGTTGTGAAGCAAAGTAGTTTATAATTCAGTTTTTTTCAACTTTCTTTATTGTTACCATTCAAATCCTTCACTATGGAGCAGCAGGTGATGGAGGTTTTCTTGAATAGTTACTGGTAGTTACTGAAATCCACACACCCTTTCCTCTCATTCCCTCTGACACACTGCACCACGTGCACTATTCCTACCTTCCCCTGGGCTTAAAATACTCGTCTATATATAGCCTTGGCCTTGTTCAGTATTTTAGGGTCCGGGGAATACTAAAATGTAAATCATGGAGTATTTTAAGGCATTGTGTATCATTGGGATGTAAATGTATGTTTCAATGTTACAGTGTTTAGATATGTTTGATAACCAATATGTTAACATAAAAATTATTATTTTTACCAATTTTAATGAACGTTGATTTAGAAATATTTTAATTAAACTATTTGACAATCATTAACTTTTTAATCTAAGATTATCTGCTTCAGACAAACCAATAGTAATAAGTCACTATGATTATCAAATACTCAGTGTAGTGGTATTAGCCCAAGGACAGTAAAAGCAGGAATGCAAACAGTGACCTTTGAAGGTTAGGACATAAAGAATAACTTTGGTACTTTAAAACCCAGTTGCTATTTTAAAGTACTACCATTTTTTGAGAAAACAAGGTTCCAAATTATTTATTTGTGCCAATGAATTATTGGCACAAATAAATGAATTATTTATTGTGCCAATGTTGGTAATTCCAAAATTAATGTACAATGTCATTCTATGACACAAAAGCCACCGTCTGAACTCTTTCTTTCTGCTACTGAAAGGTACATAATTTTATTATATGTCTGGAAATATGAAAAAGTTTTATTGCCATTTAGATTATCTAGCTGTAAAAATGTCACTCTTTTACCCGTCTAAGATCTGCTAAATGACTAAATGTAAATGTAAAAAGATACATTTTCTCATTTAGCACATGCTAGTAATTTAGTGACAGACAATTCAGATATAGAATTCTTAAAGCCTGTGAATAATAATGACATATGTCAGTACGTTTAGATATAGTCCTCTCCAAAAATAATGGAAGGTTAAGACTAATTATTTTAGTATTGCTGTGCAGTGAAATCATTTCAGATTTGAGATTAAAAGATGTGAACAATATGTGAGTTTAAGAACAAACCCTCAAGTCATTATATTTACATCAACATGTGATGTGGTTATCAGACCACAGTTATCAAAGGGCAAAAATGGTGAAATGTAACTCACAGGTGTTTCTTGTTACCCAAGATCGTCCATATAGCTCATAATGTCTACTCCTAATTTTAGCTTTGAGTGTAAAGATCCAGCAGCAAACATCTTGCATAACAGTGGCATGTACTGCATTTATGTTAATAAAACATGTTTGTGAGCTTCAGAAATTCTATCTCATTTAGTCCCGTGATGTCACAATCAGCAACACATTTTAATTGGTTGGGTGAAAGCTTCAGTTTAAAAAAAAAAAGAGAAATAATCAGGAATGTAACCAACAGGCTAAAGTTCACTATGATAGACTCCAGTGGGATTTT
This sequence comes from Corydoras maculifer, assembly GCA_019802435.1. Taxonomy (NCBI): domain Eukaryota; kingdom Metazoa; phylum Chordata; class Actinopteri; order Siluriformes; family Callichthyidae; genus Corydoras; species Corydoras maculifer. The sequence goes on from JAFMOD010000491.1 coordinate 1,228,335, forward strand.
AATTTTGCCTTGTCGAGATGCACAAATCTAAGAAAAGCTAAGATTTATGTATGTGCATTCATATGTTTTACCTCTTCAAGCAAAATTAGGGTCCAGTTGGTTAAGTGATGGATAATGTTACACTGACTTTACCAACACTGTTTATGAGGCTTGCTTGACACGGATAAAGTTTTCCTGAATTGCAAGCAAGGTAGCATATTTACATTAGTTTAGTGCTTATAGATTAGTGATGGACAATCTGTGTTCGCAGATGAATTAATGAACTATGGTCACTTTTTAGTGTGGTGTCACTTCTGATGTGAGTTTAAAGCTGGACTAACACATTCTGTTTGTATGTGGGGCTTCCAGAAATGCTCTTAATTTTACATACCAGTATTAATTCCTTCAGTCTAGACACTGGAGCATGTGCAGTTCATCCTCAAGAAGAAGCACAGCATTAACACTGCAAATACATCTGGTTAAAATTGGTGGCTTTGAAATGGAAATTAAGTTTAAACAAAACCAGCCAGCAAATTCAAAAACCATCACACCATAACTATTTTAACATACAAAGAATGACAACATTCACCTTAAACAGATTTGAGTTATTATTTGCAATGTGATTTTATTATTCTTTTTTTTTCTTTCTTTCTTTTTTTTTTGGACAAATTTACAAGAAAAATTGTTTTTTTATTGTTTATCCTGTACTTAATTTTAAAACTAGAAACATATAAAAAAGATTAGAAAACGTTCTCCTTTAAAGTTGTAACTTAAAAAATGCTTCATTAGTTCACCTTCTGATTGAAGAATGTTTCCCTGACATGTAATTTAGTTGATTTGGCTTTTTTATAGAAATTTGTCTTGCTCTTGTGGCATCATTTTGAAAAATTACTGTAACAAACAAAAAAGTTTTAAATATGTTCACTCTGTGCCTTTGAATAAACTATTAAGGTAGTAATTATATTTATCTGCTCCTTGTATTTTTTTTATTGAATCTTGAATTTCAACTAAATGACAATTGTTTCATCAGCTATTAAATATGATAAGAATCGGCAGAAAGCCAGATACAGCTTTTAGAGTCATCTTTAATGATAATTAGTTAATCAGTGAGTCACAATATTAGTTTATCATCCACACGTTATGTTGATTTCATTTAAATCCATGGACTTCTTAAGAACTGAACCCCAATAGAGCCATCTAAGGTGATAGTAAATAGAAAACAACTACATATACATATAGACGTAACAGGTGCTTTTTCAAAGAAGCCACACATATAGAATTGTTATTTTAAAAACATTTCTCTTTTTTGAGGATTTGTTTCTGTCACACGGACTTCCAATTATAATTTTTTAATTTATTTTTTAATTAATTTGGGATTTTACTTAATAAAAAATATACGTATATGGATATATTTTATTGATTTCAGCTTGTTGGTCCCTAAATTATGACTTGACTTCTAAGTCTAACTGGATAAAAGCATCTGCTTAACAAAATTGTCTTCATTAAGGCATTTTCTTTAAAAAAATGATTGCTATTTATTTGTAAAGTTCTTTATAAAAAGTAAAATAATTTAGAGTTAGTGGTGTTTAAGAATTACACTGTAGTGTATTTTTACACTTGTTCAAGTCACTACAACATTCACAAACTTATCTGTGGGTCACAGTCAGGAAATTATCAAGTTGTGTTGTTAAAACATGAATTATGCTCTTCGGCAAAGGTTCAGCTACTCATTCAGCATAACATCGGGGGAAAAGGAAGTGTGTGTGTGTGGGTTTTTGCATGTGCTACTGCCATCTCTACTGTTCCTGTAATAATAAGAGAGGTTAAAGCTCAGTGCTGGAGGAGATCTAGATCAGATTTCAGTAGCCTTATTAGGAGTTTCTGTAAAGAGAATCCCTCATACTTCATATTCAATCTGTGGCTACCAGCAGACCCTGAGTGTGCGCGTGTGTGTGTGTGTGTGTGTCTGTCTATCTGTCTGTGTGTGACAGATAGACATGCCATGTAATCCCCACAATGTAAATCATTTACTTTTAAAGTATGGTCATGTTTTATGGTTATAGTTATGATTAGGGGTGGATAATGGTAACGTTAGGATAGAATAGAAGTCTGTTATGTCTCCACAATAAATAAAAATAAACAGAGAGAGTGAGAATGTAATTTTACACTTATATACTAAACACTGTCAGTCTATTGCATGATTTCAAATGTAATGATTTTTCCCATTTGGGTTTAATAATGATTATGGGTTGCTGTACAGTAATACCCCCACAACCACTTTTAACATTATTATAATAATTTATTAATGCTACTGAGGTAGCATTTTATTAATCATACAGGACACATCAAATAAAACACACTGAATGTAAATAAATAGAGGTGCGTCTAGTTCAAGTTCAAGTAATTAGTTTATGTAGCACTTTACACAATAGTATGTTGTCATAAAGCAGCTTTACAGTGTTATAAGCTTGAACCCACAAAGGGCAAGCCGAAGTGACAATGGCAAGAAAAACCTCCCCCCCGCTCAGTGGGGGACTTATCCTCCTTGAGCAGCTGGGCAGCATCAACAGTGTAGGACAGCCATATACAGATTGTGTGTTGATCAGGTGACCTGTATTTAACAATTATAAAACTATATAAGTCCATTGAGGGCGTCCTGCAGGACTGCCAGTCCAATGGAAATTCGAGTTCCATCCAGAAATTGTCGTACTGGATGAAGATCTGACGACACCTTCAGGAAATTCTCCACTTCAAAAGAAACAGACAAGAAAAGCAGTAAGAGCTAATAAAGCACAGCCTTTAAGTAATAACCAGAGTTTGATTGACACCGGCATCACTGACTAGAGCAGCATAACTAAAAGGGGCAGATACTGCAGACTCTACCTAGCTGAGAGGGCTCCCTGGAACAGCATCATTAGTAGGGGTGCCGCACCCCATACTAATGATGAGCTGAGGGAAGAGGTAAAATGCCAGCATAGACTGATCCCTGATCACCATCCCAACACTGCCAAACCTGAAATGTACACCTTTATAAATTAATTAAACACAAAATTAAATAAAATTTAATAAAATTAAAAAGTTTTTAATCTACGTTTAAAGATTGATATTGATTTTGAATTGCGAACAGTGGAACTGGAAGGCTATTCCAAAGATAAGGAGCCTTGTGGGAGAATGCTCTTCCACCAGCAGTAATTTTATTTATTTTAGGAGCTAAAAGCAGACTAGCACCTTGAGATCTGAGCTCATGTGTTGGCTTATACAGTTGAATCAGCTCAGTGAGGTACCGTGAAACCTGATTATGTAGAATTTTATGTTATCAAATTTGTACTCATATGAAACTTAACTGGTAGCCAGTGTAAGTTTTTATAACACAGAACTGATTTGATCAAACTTTTTGGTTCTAGTTTAAACCCTAGCTGCAGCATTTTACGAATAATTGATTTAGGGAGTTATCAGTAATTATGTCTTGAACTAGAGATGATTTTGATGAGAGTGACCTAATATTTAATAACCCAAGTTTTAACCTAGAAGTGTTTCTTACATAACTAGAGTTAGTATTAATAAAAAGAGATTTTTTTTGGCACACTTTTTGGACTCTTTTTGTTTTTTGCACACTGCGATACTTGATAACTTAATGGGATGGGACATAGTTACTGTGTACCACTTTTTAATTTATATTTTAGCCCATATTATATTCACATGAAGTATCTGAATTGTGTAAGCACTAATTTATTAACAAATGGCATATCTATATTAATATTAATTCTGAGCAGATATCCAATAACTCTAGGTATTTTAACAAAGATGCATATAAGAAACATCCGTCCATACAACCCGGAGGAAACCCACGCAAACACGGGGAGAACCCAGATGGCGATTCGAACCGGAATTCCCTAGCGCTGAGACGCGAACGTGCTAACCACTAACCACTACTGTGCCGCCCTATATAAGAAACACTCTGAAGAAAAATAAAAGCTGTAATGAAATGAAGTTCATGCTTGCAAATAAATATAACATTCATTTTCACTTATAATTTCTCATGTTTTAATATATCAAGATTCAAGAAAGTTTTATTATAATTTGAATCGCATGTGGTACATTAAACAGAAACGAAATTATGTAAAAATGTAGTATAAATATAAAATATAAATATAGCACCATATGCAATGTGAAATATAGTAAAAAACTATGTATATACTATGTGTATGTTTGTGTGTATACAGTAGTTAGAGAGAGTGACCTGTCATGGCATTTAACTTTTTTTTAGTCATGCCAGTCCATGGTGCACTACATGCCACTGTATTGACACTGCACTGTTCTGCTCTCTGTCACCTTCTCTGTTAGTTTCACATTCTCATTTTCTTTTTTTCTTTCTCTATTCTTTGCATTATTTAACAACTTAATCATAGCAACAATACTTAACACTACTTAAAATTCCTTAAGAAGAAGTGACCTTCACTAAGTCATCATTAAAGTCTTAGATCAGTCTTTATATCAGTCACCAGAATGATGTGCTTCAAACTGTGAATATTAAAGCACACAATGTATTAAAAAAGGACGGCTGGATAAAATCAAAGGTGATGTAATAAAATCTGCTCTGTCTGTGTTGTCAAACAGAGTTTCCTTTATTTTCTGCTTTTCATCCATACAGAAGCATACTGACACTGTCTGACCCTCTACAGCTGAACCAGAGCCACATGCAGATTTCAGATACAGGAATTTCATTCTCTTGTGCCAGACTCTGTAATGGACAGTGATAAAAGAAAATTTAAGTCAGATACCACAAAGAGAGATCCTTAAATTTGAAATAAATGTATTGTAAATTATATAAGCCCAGATCTAAGTCTATACATTTTTTTGATTCTTTATTATTGTCCTGTAAGTAACATACATGTTTATTTCTATTTTTCTACTAATTTACAACAGAAATTTAACATTATTATCGCATCTCTGTATTTTCTCTTTTTCTCCTCTGTTTCTTTTACTAATTCTCTCCTCTTTTATTTCGTCTCTGCTTGCCTCAACAGTATGTTTGTCTTTTTTGGCAGTTTAATTAATCTTCTCTCAATTTAATATTCAAATAAGTTAAAATGTCAGATAGCTTTGTTGACAATTTATATGACAATATTACACTTCAGTGTGATTGTATGTTTTAAATATGGAATATATATATATATATATATATATATATATATTCATTCATTCATTCATTCATTCATTATCTTCCGCTTTATTCTATATTAGGGTCACGGTGGGGTTCCCCATGCCCAGCCAGGGGAGAACATTTCGGGCGCTGGGCAGATACACCCAGGACAGGGCGCCAATCCATCATTTTGTTTCTGTTGTTTAGTGAATCAATATTGTTTATTGTCACTTAAATTAGTATTTTCTTAGTTTCATTATAGGCTGAAGGGGACTATGTAGATATTGGAAAATGTAATGATGTATTTAAATGATGAACTAGATGGATGTAGATGGATTTAGCAAAAGTGGTTTTACAGACATCAGGGTTAAAAACTGGTCTAAGTATTAATGCTGATCTGAACTTGTACACTTACCTCATTTCTTTAGCTTGTTTATAATGTTCTCTACTAAACAAATCTGTAGCTCATCTGGGTGTGGTTGCCATTAAACAGGAAGTTGTCATTGAAAACTATGTACTTCATTCAACTCTGGAACTTTAATTATAGTAGAGCCTAATTTGAATATACAAGTGTTTGTACACCCCCCTCAAATCCCCACCAGCAAATTACGTTGTATAAAAGCAACATGTTTTTATATAAAGTTTTTACATAAACACAAATTTATTGACAGTACATCAATGACATTGTGTTTGTCTTCGTTTAGATTAATGTAGTAGTTTGTAATTATAGTGTGTTGTATAGTATATAAAATAGAGTACATTGTTATGTATTCTTTAATTTGGAGTGATATTTATATTTTCTTTAATAAGACAATTCTATTTTTAGTTTAATTTGATTAATCAGTTAAAGCAGTGTTACTATGACTGTTATAAATCATCGGTCCTATTCAACTACTACGTTACACTGTATTCTGAAATTTGAAAATGGTACAATGTCATCATTGTGGCTGTTGTGAAAAAAACACTGACTGATTGTGACTACTGGGTGGTGGTTCTTTCTAAAAGGAACAAAAAACTAGGAAATTCAGAGAGGGTGTTTCCCTCTGCAGGCCCAGTGGGGGAGACCCAGTATCTACAGTGGTGGAGCTACAGTATTTTCTTATCTTAGCTGTTAAACAGTTTGAGTTCTGAGAGATTTGTCTAATACATTTTGCATTAAACATTATATTTGGTTTTTAAAATACATATGAATTTTATCTTAATCATTATTGCCATCATTATTATATTATATTTGCTTCTGATTATGGTTGAGGTTTCTCTCTAAGCTTTAAATAAAACTAATTTAAGTTCAGGAGTCTCAGTTCTTTCTGGCACGTTAGTCTTTTACACTTTTCACTATTAAACTATGTGACTTGTTATATTGTGATATTTAGGGACTAAAATGTTTTTGCTGGAGTTAGGCTAGTAGTGAGGGTTTGAATAAGAAATAAGCAGTGTATATTATGGTGTGTGTGTGTGTGTGGGAGGGGGGGTGCAGGCAGATGGAATGTGCTCCGGAAGCCCACAGTGGGATTGTTCCACACCACTGACTTAAAACAGCTAATTCCCACTGTGATGAGACACTGTCACATGTTGCAGAGTACTGGTTTGCCAGTGGGTTGCAAAAGGTATTAATACAATGCTTGTTTCAAAAAAGACTGCTACAGTGTTTTGTTGCTTATTTAACATAATTCCCAACACAGAACGTAAGCACATAATTATTGCATGAGTTGTTTTGGTAGTTTTAAGATGATTTGTGGAGCCTGTGATATTGTCTTGATATGTAAAGTAATTAGGTGTCATTTAATGTTTTCTGAATGGAACATTTTGAAAAATGCGTCTTTGCTGGTGTCAGTCTGTCCACTGTGCAACTATGATTTACTATGTCAAAATGTTATTCACAGCTAAACTATAGCAAACAATGTAGTTACTATAGTTAGCCTTAGGGTGGCAGCATAGTAGAACTCCTTCCTGTTTTCCTCCAAACAGCTGAAACATTGGAACTAGTTTAATCCAAACATTATTAACACTTTTTAGGATTTCCTTTAAAGTACCTCCGTTAAGTAGCTTGTCACCTTATTATTCTCATAAGGACTAGCTGGTGTTGCATTTGAATAATTGTTCTGCATACCACTACAAACCCAAAGGATTATATGGAGAATAAAAAATCTCATTAGTTCTGTGAAATTAATATACATGTTGTTTTTTTTCAGCCTAAATTTAGCTTTGTGAATGAGAGAATTAAAATTGGCTGTGACTATTTGGAACTGTCCTCTGTAGTGTAAAGTGAAAGAAGGGAGGGGCAGGTCACAGCAGGATGCAGTGCATGCTGAATGAGCCAGTAAGTTAGGGTTGGTATGTGAACCAGTTCTGGAGGACACGCTGAAGCTGCACTGCATGTGTGCTGATCCTCAGTAGCCAAAGAAGAACCCAAAGAACTCATCAAAATCAGGCTTCAAACTGCAGAGCTGCTACACCTGAAAGTGCCAAGAGCTTGTTGTCACATTCAGCCATGGAATACTCCAGGTGCATCCAGAAAGAGATCAGTTCTCTTAAAGGTACACATTCCATCTGTAGAAGCTACTGAACATCTAAGTGTGTGCAGAAAACTAGAAATTCCATTGTGTTGGAGACACATCAAAGCATAGCTACACAGGACAGGGGGTCGAGATGCAGCGCAATTTAGTTCTGTCAGAAGTTTGGTTCATGTTCATACCTCTGAGAAGGCAGTTCTCTTCAATTTAGTTTAATTCACCATTGTATTCAATTCATTCTTGTATAATGCCTTTGATAGTGATTAATTGTTACAAGGCAGCTTTGCAAAATAAGCTTTATGTTTTTTTTAGGTGCCCTGTTGATTCTTGTTTTGAACTAAGCAGTGATGTCATTTATCAATGTTGAATAGCTATATTGAATAGCAATGCTTATGTTATATTTGCACATTCAAATCTAATACTATAGTAGTATTAGAAATATTAGTCTTTAGTTGCTAACATTTTCTGGTTCTTGAGTTTAAAAATTGTTCCTGCTACTATCTTGGCCCTGTGCTACTAGAAGTACTGCTACAGTACTTTTGTGGCTATTGCATTGTACTGGAAGTATTTCCAGAGGTGTGAGTTTACACTGATTTTTTTTGAGTACAGTAGAAACAGTATATATTTATGTTTTGGTGTGCAGTATGCACCTTCGCTCAAGAAAACAGCATGTACACAGCATTTTGGTTTCAGTGAAAAGTAAATTCACTGGTTCTAGTGTCAAGTATGTGCTCTAGTTGTAGTATACCAGTTGTACATTAATTATAGTGTTTGATATATAAATGTAATCATATATGCCAACAATACATTTATTGGTTTTAAGGTTCTATTGCACAATGTGTAGTGTAGATGCTACATGGTATGTACTTGTCGCCATATATAGTACATACGTTAGCTCTAGTCAATCCTATGTTCTTTTAGTCCAAAATATGTGACTTGGTTCTAGTTTACCTTATGTAACTTGTTCCTAGTGCACTCTATGTACTTTAGTTCTAATATATAAGTGGACCATATAAATCTTGTTTGTAGTGTTTATGCATTGGTTTTTGTATAAAATTAACTTGATATAAATGTGCATTTAGGCATTTTGGTTTTAGTGGATACTATTAATACTAGTGCAATACTTGTGTACACTGCACATCCTGTTTCACTTTTATTGGTTTTTATATATACCTTCTTTGCACAGTATGCACTTTTGGTTTAAGTGTACTAGTGTATAGTCTCTACCTTAAGTATACATTATGTACATTCATTTTTGGATAGACTTTATAACTTGAATACGTTAGATACATTGAAGTAGATAGTACATATGTTGGATCTAGTTTGTGCTGTTGGGTATAATATATGTATCTTGATTTAAGTGTATAGTATGTTGCTTGTATAGTTTAGTTTCTTCCTTGATTCCAGGTAATAGTACTTGTCTTCTGTACTTGATATACTGTAGTACAAATGCAATTGATCTGTTATTAATCTAAACTGCAGTAAAAGCATTTGTCTTGAACCTGCTTCATTTTGATCCACTCATCTCATTTTAAGTTGTGTTGATGTACTGAGGCATTTTAACCTCACATTTGCCTTTCAAATTAAAGAACAAATACACCAAAGCAGCATCTCCACCTGTCAGCTTTACTCAGAGACTCAGAGAGGAATTTTACAGTAGAGTCCAAATAAATCTGGCATGAATCATCATCAGATTTTCATATTTGTGTGTGTATGTGTGTGTATATATATATATATATATATATATATATATATATATATATATATATATAGTATTTATGAGTTTTGTGGTTCTTTTTATAGTAGGATTCTGTAAAATGTTTTGTATGAGGATGTGCTATCTCTGTGGTTAGGGTAACGTGATATCGATCTGATGTGTGTCCTTGAGCAAGAACCTTAACCCTTAATGGTCCAGGAGTGCTGTGTTTTGTATGTCCCTTGGATGAGAGCAGCAGCTTAATGACCAAATGTAAATTAAATGTATTTACAAATGATTACAGAAGCTGGTGACAAACATACATTATCCATTAGGTTTTAACATATAAAAAATATGTTAACGCAAATTAATAAGGGTTGTCATCTTTTGGTTTAATCAACTGGCTTCACATTCCTTAGCAGAATCAGAGATTTATAAGATGCAGGTAGAGCCCATCTGCCTTTGATTATGTACTTTTTTAGCAGTCAGTTTGTCTGCACTGGAACATTGCATTACAATCGCTAAAGGGGCGTGTCTGTGTTTCGCGTGTTAGTCATCTTTGTTGATTATGTGTAGATTGTGTTTGTGTCCAGACAAATTTTTTATTGTTTTTATTATTTTAGTCAGTTTTTTAAACTCTTTTTTTTGTCTGCAGCTGTATTTCACATTTTTTCACATGTTTTTCACATTTTTTTCATATGTATTTCAGACTCAGAATTCTGGGACAATTACAACAGCTTGAAAAAGTTTTGAAATTTCTGTGGGGCTTATTGCTGTTTAGTGCTGATGATTTAAAAAAATGTACATCCAGTACATTTAAATACAACATTAATTAGATGAAGGCTTTATGACTTTGGTTAGTCCTTGATTGTTGATGATTGTGGTATAACCTAAATTTAATATTAAATTAGCACTTTGATGATCCAGCTTTGAAGATGTATAGGAGATTCTTTGGCCTTCACAGTATTTCACCTTTAACCTCAGTGAATATTTCTAATGAAATTAATTTTATGATTTTTACAAATGTATTTCTTTTATAAATCCCACAGACACACTCAAAAATCCTATGTATGATTTTCCCAGGAGAGTTCAGACTGCAGTTATAGCTGCAGACAAGTGGGAAGCTCACGTAGGTGTGATGGTGATGTGTCTATGTAGTTTTAGCACTGTCGTCTTTCTTGGTCAAGTGAAGTGATCTATTATGATGTTGTCACTATGATGTTAGAAAATTCTGTGCGTGTTTTTAACCCCAAATATAATTTGTGTCTGAACAAGAATGACTGCAGTCCTATCTGTGAGAGCTTGCACTTCAATGCTAAACTCACAGCTCGTATATTAAGTCACATGTCTATGTGAGGTTAAAGCACTGGTCTCACTGTAAAGATCTCCCACTGGTGTGAAATGTTTTAGGAAAAATTTGAGTAGATGACAACAGCTATGAAAGGTGAACTTCTAGACCTGTATCAGGCATCTTACATCAGTTTCATGTCTTGTTTTTCGTCAAGCAGCTTAACAGAACTGGTAAAATATGCTTCAAGTATATGAATTTCATTAATAACTTTTCATGTATTTTTTAAGGAACTATTAGTGCATTGCAGAAGTTTATTGCAGTACAAATACAGTACCACAAATTATATTAATAAAAATATTTCTTTATTTTATTCATTCATTCATTATCTCCCGCTTTATCCTCTAGTAGGGTCGCGGTGGGGTTCCCCATGCCCATCCAGGAGAGAACGTCTCGGGCGCTGGGCAGATAGACCCAGGACAGGGTGCCAATCCATCGCTGGGCACACACACTCACTCACACAGACACACTCTATATATATATATATAATTTTGAGAATTCAATTGACTTGATCCATGTTTTTGGACTGTGGGAGGAAACCGGAGAACCCGGAGGAAACCCACGCAGACACGGGGAGAACATGGAAACTCCACCCAGATGGGGATTCGAACCGGGAATCCCTAGCGCTGAGAGGCGAACGTGCTAACCACTAAGCCACCGTGCCGCCCTTTTTATTTTATTATATATTTAATTTTCAATGAAACTGATGTACTATGTATGCACACTCCTTATTGACTAATTAATTTTTATCATGGTTTGCAAATACGATTTTTTAAATTGTTAAATTGCATTATGATTAAAAATAAAAAAAGCCTCATTATCTACTAAAACAGGGAAGAATCTATACTACATTGTAGTGTTACATGTTTTAAAGGACATTTATTCTAAAGGTCCTGATTAATATGATCAAACAGTTGCTTTTGAATAATTTTTATTTTTAAACAAGTAAATTGTTAATGTAATACAGCAAACATTCTCCCAGGGTTTCAACTTTTATTGTTGTATGGGCACAGTAATAAAGCCTTTCATGTTAAAAGATACAAAGTTTCAAATGACCACATAAAATCCTTAAAGAATTTCCAACCAACCAATTAATACCTGCTCTGTGGTGGTACAATTGGGATCCTGACCATTAGAAAACAGAGTAAAGGGGACTAAAACAATATGTACTTTAGACATATAGACTACAGTCTGTAATTGTAATACTAACTGTTCTGTAGCATTTCATTTCTTAGCTAAAATGTTAAGTAATTTAGTTGAGTACTTTTAAGACTTTTCTTAGACTAAGGAAATGAGCTAATTTTAGTATAGGAGCATAGGGAATCCCTGGAATTGTTACTTGTGACCTTTTGGAAACTATGTCTGCATTCCATATCTTCCTTTTGCTGAATGCTGAGGGGTAATCACTGTTCTGCTCTTTTCCGGTTTGGGATTTCTGCCAGAGTGGCATTAGGTGCGGTATGTATGTCTACACATGGGGACATTCACATAGGTTGCTGTTTTGCTCTTTACTGTGTATTAATAGGATGATGTATAAGAATTTTTAGTCAGTACAGTCAGTAAACTGCTTATCATGGTGGAGGATATTCATAATCATTTAAACAGAGGAACCAGAATATAAAATATATAAAACCTACAAGAGCTTTAAAAACATCCCATTCTTTACAGAAATAACCTCATCCACTTTTCTTGGAATGCTTTCTACCAGAAAGAAACCAGATAATTTATCTATCAGATATTTGGCCATTTACATAGAGAAGCATTTGTAAGGTCAGACAGTAATGTTAGATAGCAGAATTTTGCTTGCAATGTTTTTATTTTGGTTCATCTCAAAATTCCATCAACAAATGTATCTAATCGTGCCTTTATAGACCTTGCATTGTGAATTGGGACACAGCCATGCATTTCCACAAGTATTTCTACAAATTTGGCAACATAATTGTCCACTATTCAATGCTAGGTGTTTTAATTTTTTTAAACTTGTTACCAAACCTAAAGTCAGTGATTAAGATGTGTATCTTGATAATGTATTTTACGTAGTGCAGTCTACACTATCAAATAGACCACAAGTTAGGATAACCTAGGCTAAAGCAGATTCACTACACCAGAAGTCATCAAAACTGGTTTACAAGCAGTGAGCTAAACATTTAATTTGAATGTACCAATCTAGTCTAAGAAAAAACCCTTTGAGAACTCGACCAAATTAACATTTTTAGCTAACAATAATAATAATAATGACGATTTATTTAAAGTTCCAATGTAATTAAAATAATTAAAAACATGAACTCGGTTTCTCAGAACTTTTTAAATAATTGACAAGTGGTGATTCCTTCCTGATTATTGAACTTAAAGAATGTAATTAATTGCATGCACAAAGGTGTATTGATGCTTGAGCATACAAAGACAATTAAGTGTTATCCACAGAGATAAAATCTTCATTAATCAATTTTGCTGCATTCTGGCTTTTCACTTCACAACAAAGTTTTAATGGCCTAAAAAATATAAAGGTATGGAACATGGTTAAATGCTTTGGAACATTTGACTTCTGGATTAACAAACAAAACCAGCACCCTTCAAAACCCTCATTCCAAAGCTGATGAATATTTTAAGGTAGTCGTGTGTCTATATCATTCAATTGGTGCTGAAAGAATAAGAACATCAAAGATTAAAATGTATGTATTAAATGTATGTTTTAGGATATTGGCTCAGTAATCAGGTTGTCTCCCAAAGCTGTCCTCCAACCATCCTTTTACTCATCTGAAGCACCTGCCCAAATCTCATATGGCATGAAAGTGCAGAGCAACATCTTAAAATCAAATTTTATTCACAAGCTGTCTTGTTTTTCTTGGCAGATGATAATTTATCTGGGTTTAGTTTTTACTGAGTAGAACAACTTGCTAAAGACAAAGTGTACTGCCAATGTCTGGAACTTCAACAGCCTGCCACCTTCTACAAACTTTTCCATGATTTTTGTCTATTATTCAGCCTTATTTCCAGGTAGCCAATTTTTCCCAGAATGCTACTCTGTAGCAGTGAAAGCAAGTTTAAACACAAGTGGCAAAAAGTTAGACAGTTATACTGTAATGTTATGTGGCGCCCAATGTATGTGGATGCCACGTAACGTCACAGTATATACAGTATGTGAATACAGTTATAATGTAACATTACAGTAACAGTTGCTAGTACTGTTAATAGTAGTAGTTTGGCAGTTATATCATGATAAGGCTGTTGTGTAGGATAGAACACAGCACATTTGTCACTTATTAGCAGTTTAGTTTGTGTCTGTCCATAGTTTGTCATGTCTTAAATGTGTGTATCCTATTGTTTTTACAAAACAGAGGCAGGAAGGGATGGGGGAGCAATGGGGGGTAGGTGTTAAAAATCCAGGAAATTGCATTTATGCGTGAGGAATTAGTCTGTTGTTGTTTTGTGTCTGTCAAAGTTGTTTTTGTCTGTCTATTTTAGCTGTAGTTTCAATTATTGAATCTTAAACAGTACTTGAAACACCTTTTTTTTCTTTTTTTAAACCTCAATTTGATTCCTAATAATTTTCTTAATAATTTTAAACTCTTAATAAAATTCTTGAACTCTTATTTTTGCAGCCAGAAAATATATACTATATATATTTTTATGTGTATATTAAACATATTTTACATAATGCAAAGTTAATGTCAATGTTTTGGCTCTTCTCTCTTTCTGTGAAGGGCAGAATCCTAGACCTTATTGAGAGAATATCGTAAAAGACAAAATTAAAGCATGTAATTCATTAATACAAGCATAATGAAAGTGATACATAAATATCAAAGGACATGTGCCAGTATTATTACAGCACATGCAAATGCAATTTATGCAATAAAAGGTGTGTGGCACTCTATCGTACCTCAGAGCACACATATCAATAATCAATGTTATAGTAACTTTTATGTAGCTCTGTAACTTTTATGTAGTTCTGTTTTAAATACATACATTGTAATACTTGAAAAACAATGCCACAGTAAAGTGAGTATTGGTGGGAAAAATGTGTTATTGTGGCACGAGGGAGCAATCAAGCATCATTTGTGAATAAGATGTGGGGTCAGGAAATCAGGTTTGTTAAGAGTTGTACCTGCAGGGTATATTTGTAATGAATCACTACATCCTTCTGTGTATCTGTATCTGTTGCTGTATAAGGTTCCACAATAAAAAGCTGGTGTAAGCTCTTTTATTGGCTGTTTTGAGTTAAAACACTGTTTGTTTTCTGTCTTTTCTGCCCCTTATATAGTAGGTAACTGTTTGTGTGTGTGAGTGTGTGCCCAGCGATGGATTGGTGCCCTGTCCTTGGTGTATCTGCCCAGCACGCGAAACATTTACTCCTGGTGGGCATGCATAGGGGAACCCCCCAGTGACCTTAGTAGAGTATGAAACGATCAAGAGATGAAATAATCACGCATTTCAGCTCTTTATGTGATGTTTGCAGAACCTCCGCTGTTTATATAACAGATTAAATGATCACTTCTTTTCCATGTGTTGTGTAAAATTCATTATAGAGGATTAATCAAGTGAGGACTAAGACCCATGAGGCAAGGTGTTTGTCAATGATCTTAGCTTACATCAACGAGCAGGTTCTGCACCATAATGATAGCATTGGACTGTCTGTATTGTGTACACCTAAGGCTTATAGGAAATTGCTTCTGACTTAAAACTGATCTTACCAACCTGTTAAAGTGTTTAAGCTAAAATACTGTCTTTAACAACATTATATGTTTTTATATATATATATATATATATATATATATATATATATATATATATATATATATATATAATCATCTTTAGACCTTGTGATTGAAGCTAATGTTGCAGCTCTGTTTAAAATAATTTGTTGAAGCTCAGTTTTCAGTAACTTGTTGAAACATGCAACTGAAGGCCTTGCAGCTTATGGTCTGTAAACAATTAAATAATTAAATAAACTACTGTTGCATATCATGTGTGCAGGTACCTTTTAAGTATTCATTGAATTCATGCGTTAAATTTAGTTCCATTGAAATGAAGCACAAAGAAATGCATTTTGCACAATTGTATGCTTCCCACTGTGTGGAAACATTTTTGGGAAGGACCCTTTTTAATCCAGAATGACTCTACCGTGATGCATAAAGCAAGGTCCATAAATAATGGGTGAGTTTGATGTAGAAGAACGTGACTGGCTCCCTTAGAAATCTAACCTTAACTATTTTTAACAACTTTGAAATTAACTGGAATAGATATTTATTGCTGAAATACAAACATATATTTAGTGAAACAGACACTTAATACATTGTTGGTTTCAATCATATTATTTATGTTCAGAAAGTAAATCTTGTTTTAGTCCATGAGTAATTAAGAGAGATAGATTTACAGCACTAATCATGCAAGATAACACCAGCGATCAAACCCCAGGTTCTGCATATCTTTCTGGTAAACATAAACTAACCTTTTGTAAATAAATTATTTTTTTATTATAAAGTTAAAGATTGGAAGTGTGTCTGAATTCCATGCAGTGGCCGCAATACTATTCTAAAGTTAAGGATCCTTGAAGCACTAACCCGACAGAGATTTTGCTAATCCTAGAAACATGGTTCTGGGAGTCTTAGGAAGCTTATTTACTTCCATCATGAAGTGTTTATTTTGAAAAATGAAACGCCAATGAAACATTAACTTTCAAGTTACCAGTCAGATGCAACTTTACAAACTGTATTTAGTAACAGTGGGTCAGTTATTCATAACTACTTTGACTTCTATTGTTGAAACAACAGTAAGTTAGTTGTATGTTGAGGAGCCGCTCAGTCGGTATCTCTCATGTTAGCCCCGGGTTGGTTAATAATTATCTTTTTGTCCTTGTATATTATTCCGTTCGTTGTTTTACCTGTAAACCTTACACTTGCACCTTGGTGCAAAAGCACTACTATTGTACTGCAACAATAAACATAGTAGGGTGGCAAACCCCATGATAATCCTTTAAATATGTGTGAGGTGATTGTCTGAGTTTTGGACTCTGGGAAGGGCGCTGATAACCTGAGAAGGGAGGGAGAAGGAGGGAGGGACTGTCTGGCTTTGTGGTAGAGTAAATACTAATGTGTTAGTGAAAAGCCAGAAGCAGAAATCAGATTGAAACAGGCTGGAGTTCTTCAACTCATCTGAAAATGTTAGGCACGTTCTACTCTGGGAAAGGTAAGTACTTACTGTGTTTGTGCATTCTGAGAGACTTGAGCTAAGTGAGAACAGGTGCATGAGCTGCTTCTATATAGATATAACAAAGCTAGAGTAGCATGACGCCAGCATGACATTGAAAGGTTTTATGGTGTCAAGACACGTTGTACTTAATACTGCTGGTAATGGTGTCATGCAGATAATCTTGAGTGCAGGAGTCCAGAAGTCATGCCACTTACTTATTTTCACAGCTTGATGTTATTTCTACTGGACAAACAAAACTGTCATGCACTAGTCTGCATAATGGATTCAATAAATAAGTACAATAACTTATAAGAATGAAGTCCATCCATTATCTTCCGCTTTATCTTCTATGAGGGTCGCGGGGGGGCTTTCCCATGCCCATCCAGGGCATGGCGCCAATCCATCACTGGGCACACACTCACTCACACAAACGCACTTTATATGGGGCAATTTGGAGAATTCAATAGACTTACTCCATGTTTTTGGACTGTGGGAGGAAACCGGAGAACCCGGAGTAAACCCACTCGGACACGGGGAGAACATGGAAACTTCACAGAGATTGGGATTCGAACCAGGAAATCCTAGTGCTGAAAGGCAAATGTGCTAACCACTAAGCCACCATGCGGCCAAGACACTGTGCCGCCAAGAATGAAGTCTACAATTGAAAATGTATTGAGTGATATTATTGCTCAGCTGTCCAAGCCTTGATCCATTTGCTGTGTTTAAATAAGCAACTCATTATAATATCATTAATACTATTACTACTAATAATAATAATGTAATCATCATCATTATGCAGATAATATAATGATATAGAGTGTAACAGCACAAGTAAATAAATAAACTAAAATAAATAAATCCGTTTGTTTGACAGAAAAAGAGAGAGGGAGCAGGCAAGAGAGAGAAAGGGAGAGTAAAGAAAAAAGAGCAGTGGTGGGATCATGGGCATATTTTTCTCAATAGACTCCATCTGAAGCATTATTTAGTTTTAAACTTTCACTTGGACTCAGAATATTTTTCTTGGCTTTTATTGTTTAGAACTAAGAAAAAATAATTACATACAGTCTGAATACTAGACAATGAGCAGTTGAGCACCTTTATCATCCTGCCAACCGTCTGTACTCATTATCCAGCTTCTGTACGTTCTGCTCCAATAAGCTAGAAATTTTAAAAGAACTGGACTTACAAAATACTGTTTTCTCTGTTACTGAAAAGTGATGAGAAATATTTTAACTTGACCATGGTGTGTTATAGATAAACAAATTTGAGCATAATCATCATTAAATTTGATAATTTAGCAGACACTTTTATCCAAAACGACTTACAAATATCTAAACTTGATGGTTAGGGTCAGAGCACAGGGTTGACCATAGCGTCCCTGGAGCAATGAAGGCTAAGGTTCTTGCTCAAGAACCCACAGTGGTACTTCACTGCACCTAGGATTTGAACCCACAATCTTCAGAATGATATCCCCCCACCCTACCACCACCACCTAACCACTGAGCTACCACACCCACACCATGCTAATGTTTAAACACCACAAGATAGTTCTCCTCTCAAATTACATTTACCAAGATCTCAGACCTAAATTAGCTTGGTTTGGTTTGTTCACGGTTATTGTTAGTAAATATTATGTGTTAGAAATTTTAAGCTTTAGTTATTTCTAACAATAAAAAGTCATTATGGTCTTAGCAGGAGCCTAATAGTTTGAAAAACATTATTTGTGATGCCTACTTAGTTATACTCTGCATTATAAAGTTTTAGGTTGCATATGTTTCAATGCTGCATTTGTTTATGCAGCATTGGACTGTGTTAATTACCAATCTCTATTTGATGACAAAAAACCAAGTGTTGGCAATCAAGAGCGGTGATGCACCATTCGACTGAAATTCATAGAAATGTTTAAACCTTTTTTGTTTTTTCATATATTTATTTATTTTTTGTTTGTTTAATTAATAATTTGGCAAAATTGATCAATAGTTCAAATTAACTTCTTTTTAATCATTTAGGTATCATAATGACAAAGTTTGACCAGGGCTGCCTAAACATGTGCACACCACTGTATCTTCCATTACATGTTCCGAGTTTTAATAACAGTGCGCAGTAACATCTGGTGATACTTAAGAAACCAGTAATGGCTGAAAAAAGACATGAGCTGAAGTACAAAAATTTAATTTTTTATTGTAGTTTTATATTAATTAATTTATTGAGAAATATTTTATAATATCTGTAAGTAACACAAGTGTGTAAATCTTCAGAGTTTGCATTGAATTTGAAGGAAAAGTCATTAAGAGGTGATGCATCCAAATCTCATCAAGCAAACAGTGGAGGGTCGAAGGATTTTTTATTTATTTATTTTTTTTAATTTTACAAGTGTACACAATATCCTGGCAATTCATTTAGGAATTTGCTGCAATAATTCAGAAGTCATTGTTTTGAAAATGCTTATAGGCCGAAATTTGAAAAAAACAACCCAAACCATATGACCGATACTGTGTTTTACAGATGTTTTACAGGTTTTTTTTTTACTTCAAACATAACACTTCTTATTTCAAAACCAAAAAAAACCCATCCAAAAACAAACAAGGTTTTACAATTCCTGGAAAATGCAACTCCTACTGCAGAGTAACAAAAAAGATGGGAGTGTATTGAAAACATAATGAAACAGGAACCAATGTAAACAGAGGAGTAATAAACAAAACAGCTGTTTTAGACAAACAATATGAAACAGACAGAATCTTCAATGTAACATAAAATATGAACAAAAAATTGTAGCAAAACATGACCGCACTCCCTGAAAGTTAAATTACTTTCAACTGAAAAGTACTTCATCTGGCAAATATGGCTGAGTTTACATAATAAAATTTACAACAAATGTTCTCTACCATGTTTAGACATACAATACATTGTATCATTAACATAGATGTTCTTTATTTATGTATTGGTGTCTTCATTAAGATGCATAAAATAATACATTGATTTAAAACCTAAAGCAATAGAATAAAGGAACATCAATAAAATAAGTTAGTGTGTTAAATCAACCAAAAATCATTGTTACAAACTGGGAAACTGAGTGGGACACGGATCTTTTTAATATCAGAGCCGGAGCCCACAAATCTTGTGCTAACTGCTAACAATTTCAGAATTCATTCATTCTAATTATCAGACATTCATGTAAATAAAGCTTTATCTTATCTTGCATATATCAGTTTCAGACTCTTATGACATTTGTTATATCAGCTACTGTTCGGCAGGTGGTGCTATTTGTTAATCTATGTTTCACAGTCAGTATTAACATGTTTTATATTCTGTGTTTCGTTGTTATTTTGACATTATTATATTTATAGAACAGATTTCATTCATACTAAGTGCATTAACTACTCTCAGTTTACACATTTATGTGCAATTAATATTACTCTTTTGTTTTTTTGTTTTTTGCAGGTGAGTTGCAGTTTCATCTTTTTGGTCTTAAAGCTCTTGGCTGTATGAGGTATGCAGACATAAGGCTTTTCATTGCATTTCACCAGCACTGTGTAACTCAAAGTATTAAGACAACAAGGCTTTGATGGGCAAAAGAGTTAAAATCTAAACAATGAAAACATAGCATAGTCTGAAATATTGGAACCTACTTCCCGCTTCACCACTAGATGCCAGTAAATCCTACATATTTTTGAATACATATTGTGACAGGGTAGACAATCACGTTGATGTGAAACCTAAGGACTTCCATCTCTAAAGTAATGCTTTTTCTAACATGGGAATTCCAGTGTCTAGAAAGACATCTAATGAGCTCAAGAATTCCAACAACAAATTCTTAAGTATGCATTTACAGTCCCTAAACCTACGAGTGATTATTTGTTCAAATGCTCCAAAACCCCAGAGGAGAAAACACAGTGTTAGCTGCACCTACATACTATTGGTTATGAATTAGTAATGGGTGGTTTGACAGGCTCATATAAGGGTTTGCATACTTCATACTTAATACAGTGTGTATATTTGCACAGCTTACATGTAACTGGTTTTAGAAATGGTTATCTCTTTTTCTTTCACTGTATTTTATACTGTACATATTTACGGTAAGTAAATTATTAGAGGTAGATGGTACACCAAATTCTAAAAGCAATGAATCCAGAAACACAGACATGTACAAGCAGGTTTACACCTATGAAGATAATATTATACATCTTAAAACCCTTTGATTAAGCAAGACTAAATGACGAATGGGAAGTTCCAGTTTTTGCACCATTTATTATTCAGAGTTTAGTTGAGGTCTAAATTATGTCACAAAGTACACACTGTACTTTATTCTATTATGTAGCCTTATTCACTTTTCACTATTATGCACTATTCTTACTAGCACAGTGTACCAAATGTGTGTGTGTGTGTGTCATCTAACCTGAAGTGCAAAAATTATAATATTGATTAATTTAATTATTTCTGTTTATTCATTCATTTAATTATATATTTGAATTATCTATTGGCTTGTTCTTTGTACGTGAACACTATAATTTGTAGTATACCCATTGCACACAATAAACTTATAAAGTGGTTTAAGTGATTCAGAGTGGGAAAAAATGTGACTTAAGACCCTAAATGATGAATAAGCAGCAAGTCTGGTTTCCATGTTACATGAAGTGAAGCTGAACCTGAAATAAAGGATTTAAGGGTTTATTTATTAAGGGTTTAGGATAACAAAAAAAGTGTCCACATTATTAAAATAAAATCCATGATCAATTATGCAGATCTCTTATTAAGAAGACTATTTTTGAGTTATATACACAGCTGTATAAAATGAATAAATATTTAAATTCAAATGAACTAAGTCTGTCTGACATCAAAGGCATGTTGTGACTTTTGATAGCTGAAGTGTTCAAAAAAAATTTTTTATGAGTAATACACATTCAATTTGATTGACCAGGACACTTCACTATATTGTATGAACTTAGCAGTTTTAAAATAGTGAGAACATATTTTGCAAACTGCCATAGGTGTATACACACCTAATCATTGGACACTGATAAAAAGTGTGTAATTATTAAGGAGAGAGAAAAAGAAAATGAATAAATAGATGAATAAATGGACAGGGTTTTATTTTACATCTGCTTTCTAAAAGAAAATGGAATCTTATTGAATAAATATAAATATTAAAAATCTGATTCTGAGTCTAAATCATTCTCTCCAGATACTGTGTCCGTGTGTATGTATTACCCCTTTTGTGCTAGGTAAGGAATATCAGTACTAGAAAGTTATCTATAAATACTCACGCAGTTCCAGTGTGCAGTTTCCGTGTCAGTGAGTCATAACCATACTGGTTTGTTTGTAGTCACTAGTAGTAACAGTGCTGTTTCTTCGTTCCAAGTGTCTGAGTCATGTTCTCATAGCAACCACAGGAGCCGCCTTAATATGCCCGCCTGCGGCTTTCACCTTTTGACTGGTCATTTACTTGCATTCTTTCTGTAATAAAATACAGACCAACTGTACTCTTTTTTTTGCCTTGAACAAAAAGAAAAATCCTTATTCAAAATAAATGGTATATCTGATCTATGTGCTCACTCTGTACTTAATAAGCTCCCATGTCTGTGAGGTTCTAATGACTCGATGCCACATTATTTACTTGGCATCACTGTCACTAACACTTTGTGTTTTCACTATGATTTTATTCATATGCTGCATAAAAATCTAAAAACCATACCTTACATCCACCCTCTAAAAATTTTTAGTACATATATATAAATAAATAAACCTCCTTTTAACGTTTAAGAATACAATTTGCAAAACAGAATGCAAAATTTTATACAAATTCCAGTGTTAAAAAAATGCACAGTGAGGAATATCTGATTAAACATGAGTCATCTAGAGTAATACTTCAAATATTTTTTGTGGTGGCTGTTCATTTATAGGTTTAAACTTTATACTAGACTAGGCTTTCCCATTAATTTAGACAAATAACAAAAATGGATAAATACATTTTGAATGTAATATTTGCATTTCTACTTATATATAACAGTGGGATACATGTAGTAATTTAATTGCCAGCTAACTTACAAAAAAAGCAAGTGTGCTTTTAGAAAAAAATATATTTTCTATTTAGATATAATACAAACATTATCCTGAGTTTGATGGAAACCATCAAGCTAGTGTAAAATGGCTTTTCTGGGCACTTTGGTAACTAAGCCACACCCTTTGTTAGACTAATATATAACATGTAGTGTATAGTTCTATATCTGCAGAGTCTGGAGCATGTCACAACTTGGACAATATTTATATAAGCTCATAAATATGTAAATGTAGTAGTAATAATAATAATAATAATAGTAATAATAATAATATTAATGCTGTACCTTATACATATGGAACATTGCCTATGAAAAGCTGGAACAATTTTGTCATTAATGTTGGTAACTGGGACATTTTACAGACATTTGTCAGGACTCTAAACAACTAGCTTGAAACAAGGACTTTTTTTTTCAGCAACCCAGCCACAGGGTTCCACAGGCATGGTAGATTATGCAGGGAGAACATTCTCCAACTTCCTACATTCTTGCACCCTTAGTAATGCTGCCGTAAACAACCAGTAGCTGTCACCAATATAATGGCAGTAAGGAATCCCTGTTAGCAGTCATTAAAAAAAGCAGATTGCAAATCTAGAGCAGTCGACTGAGCTGGACATACTACAGGAGATTTAAAAGCAGGCATCCCATACTAGAGAGCACAGATTTATGGCACATGAAGTAAACAAACTTAATTTACGTTGAGCTCTGAGCTTAACCATGGTGCATGACATGTTGCACAGATGTGTACAGCGTACCAGCTTAGAAACATATGGCAAAATGGTTTATTATTTAGAGGTGAAGAATGTGGATGGCATAAGTTTTCACTCTTAGACAGACAGCAATAAAGTCCATTAAATAGGATGTGGTTTGAAGAAATCTTAAAAAAAATCATTAAAAATTTAATAAAAAATATATAAAACATTAAAGTTCTGTAAAAGCATTTTAAACAAATATTGTTATGTAAAGCATTATGTGTTTATAACCGGGATAGATATGCAGAAATGTCCTGAACAAATTTAAATGAATGTATATGCTTAAATAACATATAAGAAAATATAAATTTATAGTGTTCATTTAACTTTTACTGGAACTATGGGGTGCACCGCATCAAGAATAGTGTTCTTTTGACCATATGTTTTACTTTAATGTTTGTTGGGTTGCTAAGACCATGGTGGACCAAAGCTCGAAAATATTTGGTCTTTTGTACTGTCTCTCTCTGGTCCCAGTTCTCTGTGAACAAGGCAGGCTGTGTTTGTGAAACAGTGTGGTGTTGCTGTTAAATGTATACACTGAGAAAGAATCAGGGCGACAAGCAGAAAGATTTATAGAGTCCATCCAGCTTTGTATTTTAAGAAAGAAAGAGGTTCTTGTTTCTTCTAAGGACAACCTGCCTGCGATGCTTCTGCTGCCTGATTCAGTTCAGACAGCCTAAAAGAAACGGAAAGCATCATACAGGGGTGTTAGTGGTGCTGCAGTAACGTTGGGTGTCCCAGTGCTTTAAAATCTGGAATATGGGGGACGTTTTGGGAGACCGATTCTGGCGCAGCAGTAAAAAAGGTAAGAGCAGCACATGGGTCTCTTATTAACTGTTAACCTTTGTTGGGCAGTGGTGAGTCTACATTAAATATAAGGTATACATTTAAACTACCAAATGAATTGATATGCAACAATTTCATAAGATCTTGTTTATAACTATTTTTAATAAAATAGCATGACATTGATTTACCTACTGTTACATCAGGTTTTGGTTTGCAATGCAGCACAATATGAAGATAACTTAACAGATATGTCATGCCATTAATTAATTGTTATTAAATGGGTAGTTCTGGTCCTTAAATTTGATTGGCTTAGTTGTTTGTCCAGCTGTGACATTATTGACAATAATGTACACCTCTGACTGCTACTCATCTGTACCAATGTATGATATTCAACACATTACTTTAAATCATGTAGCATTATTGCAAATTAATACTTATACGGCATTATAAGACATACAGCATTGAGAGAGATCATGGCTATGACAGGAACATACCATGAGATATCAGCCAACAGCTTGTGTGTGTAAATAAGCCTGTTCCTATGCTTAAGAAAACCTGTCTTCGTTTCTCATTGTGTCCCTATGTGTGAATGTGACACTGAGTTTGGGAACAGGGCATTGTAAATGCTAGTCTTGTATATTTAGTTAATGCAGCCATGCCTTTATGGTCCATGCGCAATCAGTTTCTTGATTATTTATGATGCATTTATACTTATATTTATACTTTTTTAAACATTTAATTAACATTTTAGTTCTGGTTTTCTTAGCATTCACACATAAACATTTTCATGTGGCTACATGGAAATGAGTAATTGTCAAAATAAACTGAAAATATTTATAAAGAATTTTACTACTTTATTTCTTAATATTTGTACACTGCTTATTTAATTTAGCTATTCTGTTCTATTTCTCATGCTAAATCAAACCACCTTTATAACACCTTTTTTTTTTTTTATAGACATCTTTGGATTGTACAGCATTCAGCCTTTTGGGAGAAATTTAGTCAATTTCGCAAGAGCTTTGGAAACAGTCTAAAAACACATTTTCAGGCAGTCTTGCTTGGTGCACACCAGGGACTAAATAGCAGTGTCACAAGTAAACCAAACTAACAGCAATCAGATTTTGTTTTAATCTAGACAAACCTGGCAAGCATTATACATTAAATTACACTCTATAAAAAGCA
The DNA here is from genome assembly GCA_019802435.1 of Corydoras maculifer. Taxonomy (NCBI): domain Eukaryota; kingdom Metazoa; phylum Chordata; class Actinopteri; order Siluriformes; family Callichthyidae; genus Corydoras; species Corydoras maculifer. The sequence goes on from JAFMOD010000491.1 coordinate 1,253,976, forward strand.
AACTGTGGATTTTAAAGGCCCCGCAGGTAAAACATTTGCACACATTTATGCTTAAGAGTTTAAAAAAACTAGGCCGTATTTTTTCAAGGTACTGCCTTAAAGGTTTATGCAAAAATTTTAAGTACTTTACTTATTTGTTTATTCTGTAATTTTGGACTTATTTACTACTATATTGCTTTGGTTAACTGAACCTTTGAGGTGTTATTTGCTTAAGCCAAATATTCTAATAAATATTTATGCATTGAGCATTTAAGCAAAAACTAATTAATAAGATTTTGCAGGTAAACACTTCATTTGAAAAATCACTTCACTGAGTGACAACATTTAATACATTATAACATTAAATGTTTATCAGTTTTGTAACATATTCACTTCCAACTTTTGATATTTTTGCCACATGCAATTTGTTGACTTTATGATGAGCCTTTCTTGGAAGGGAAACATTTAACGCAAGCTTGCTTGTTGGTAATGCCTGTTCTATCACAATTTGATGTTGTTTGTGTTGTTAAAACCGCAGCAGCCAAAGGTTGGCTCAAGTTCAGAAATGGCCTCAGATAATGACCTATCAGTGATTTCACTGATGAGAGGCAAAGTGTTGCTGTCAGTGTTAAAGCAGGGTAACATTAATGAGACTTTGGTGCTACTTTATTAAAGTTCATATACACTAAACCTTAAATTTAAAAAACATCAAACCATCCCTTTTGGTTTGATTGTTCTGAACATTGTGGTTTCTGAATTAAAGGATATACATTAAAGGATAAAACATCTACCATGTATATATTAATAAAATATAACTAATGAAAAAAAAATCCAATTGCAAATGTGTTTATGATAAAAGTTCCTGGGTATTGGAGAGAGAGAGATAGGTGAGGGGGTGAAGTTAATTATACACAGCCGTTCATTTTATAGCATTCGCTGTTTAAATGGCAGTAGTTTAGATACTTGAGACCTGAATCCCAAGTCTGATTAGATGCAGATTTGTTTTCCCATTGGTTAGCCCGGTTGAGTGCTGAGCCACATCCAACCTTCGGCTGGGAGCTGAAATAGTCAGAGCTGTTTCACATTCCCAACCTCCCACCTACCTCATTTAAAATTCTGCTTCTGGATCTGTTTACCATGCACAAAGCCTTTTTGTGTTTTTGCTGTATGCACGCCATGTACCAGCAAAGCTGAGATTTATTAGCACCCCTCCATTAGCCAAGAACATATAAAATAGTTTGACTACAACAGTGGTTTTTGCATGGTCATGCTACATTATTGCACTGAAGTGTAATAAACATATAACTTCTATGTGCTAATGATGTTTATGAACAACATTAAGGAGCAAGAAGAAGAGTGTATATTGCATAGAGGTTTAATTATTGAAGGATTATTCAGAACAGTATTTCTTTTCATTTGGATAAAGCAGAAACTAATGTGAGTCATGATGAAGGACACATGAGGAAGACGTGATTCTTGCCATTGCATAATTTTCCATTTTTGGCATACATAAAGTGGCAAGCAAGTATATACACTATTGGTAAAATTGTCTGGTAGTATTTGTATGTAGAAGATGACCTGATTGATGAACGAAAAGGTTAATAATCCTTAAGGCAACAGTGGGCACGATGGTTCTACAGTTTGGATGAGACAGTTACTCATAGCATGTGAATTGTATGTAGACATCTGGTCATTTTCATTTTTTTCAAAACATTACCTAAATGCTGTAAATATAACAATATTATTGTCACAAAAACATTGGCAATTAATCAAACTGCAAACTGGTGCTCCTGGAGAAAAAAAAACATACAGATATTGGGAGACCATTTAAACACCAAAAAAACAATAAACAATCAACTTGCACTATCAACCTTGGATTAAAACTCCAAGTGTTAAGTGACAGTGTCTTACACTGAATCATCATAATCACATGTTCCATGATGTACTTTACATTGTTTGGTGTTATAACAGCAATAGATAAATTATAAATATGTTCAAAATAAACTTATCCATTAATCTGAGTTTTAGTGTTCTCTACAGATCCAATTTAACCTTGAGGTGTTTGTAAGTGTGGTTGGTTTAAAGTAAATACTTTCTTTTGACACACCCTCTAAATAGTTTATTAACAGAATGATAAAGTGAAATTGAACATGTGAAGTTTAAAAGACTTTTTTCCTTTACGAAGCTCTGACCTTTGATCTTTTTTGTCTTCACAGTTTGTGGGAGAAAAATTTACTGTTGCTTCACTGCAGCTGTCATTACTTTTATCAGAGATATTTAGAAATGTAATACATATTTATACACACACACACACATATATATATATATATATATATATATATATATATATATATATATATATATATATATATATATATATATATATATTTATATGTATCTAGATGTTTACTTCCAATAATTAGAGATAAGTACCAATAATTTTGTAACTAACCGTTATAACTTACATAGCCTGGGGGAAAAAAAAAACTTGTCAAACATGCAAATTGATTTAAGCAATAACATGGTTTTACAGTTAACAGTTGCACATTACTCATTTTAAATATCATGCATGTAACAACAGTAATATTAAAAAATGCTTTAAACTTTACTTGGTAAAGCAATAGTTAATAACAAGATGAACAATAAAATGTATTTTCTTTATAAGTCCTACCATCCCGCTCTTAAGCACAGCACAAAACCATCAATGTATGAACTGACAGAGGTCATGCAGTACCTCCAACCTGACTCTCCCTATGAACAAATACCAGCAAGTTACAAAAGACTTGGCAACCATTATAATTGGAAGAGTCATGCTAAAGCCACAGAACTGGTAGTAACCCAGTTAAAAATTAATCTAGATAAAAGCCCAAATATAGTCTATTTCAAAATCCACTTTAGAGCTAGAAAATATAAGTTATCAGCCAAGTTTATAATCAGTTTAAAAACTTCATAAGAATATAAAATTCAGTGTAAAATTTACTTTAGAGACCCATTTAAAATTTAACTCTTTGAATAAAATTTTACTTTAAATAAAATTTTATTTAAAATCCAATTTAATGCTTCTTTTAGGAGTCTTTTCAAAGTTCTGTACTTTCATTCACTGTAGAATTCTGACCAAGTTTAAAATAAAAAAATTAAACTGTGCAAAAATCAATTCAAATTTAAATTAAGTTTAGAAAGCACCATATTGTTCAAAATGCCAGGCTAGTTTTTTTTTTAACAACCTAGTTTATTGAATATACATTGTGCATTACATTTGTAAACTCCTGACAGCATTAATATATCAATTGCCACAACTTCACGTCTTTGTCCTAATGCTGCGGCTGTTATGTGGAATCAGAAATAATAAATATATGGGTAAATTTAATAATATAAATTAAAATAATTATTAAACATTTGGTGATATAAAATCTAATCACTGTAACTGGAAAGGCCTTAGAGTCTGATAAAAGATTGTGCTTGTACTTTTGCTTACAAATTTGTAAAACTATAATATAATGTATAATGTAGGTCAAGAAACAGTATTGATAATTAGGAGTAAAACATACTTATTTGCATTTTTGTGGTTATACTTTTTTTTAATAATGAAAATGACAACACACACTCTCCCACTATCATTTAGTAATATTATGTTAAACCTCAAATCCAGTTCTACAGAGTAGTTTATCATCCTAACTGTGCTCTCTCTCTATCTCTTTCTCTCTCTCTGTGTTGGGTTGTCTCCATTTCGCCACACCCTACACAAACCCATAGTTGAAGGCTTTTTTTTTGCACAAAACATAATTTTTGTATTGGTAATGACTGTTTTTGAGGGATAAACATCTCAGCAGTTAGTTGTAATATCAATTCAAGTGTTTGAATGAAAAGGAACCAATTGATGTAAAGTGTTTTTGAGTAAATTATGCTTATTGTGTAAAATATGTTGCTTTGAAACTCTATAGAGAGGACAGAACAGACTAAAGCAGAGGTTTAGGAATTTGTCAGGGGGTGGGGATGGGGTGATGGTGTTAGACACTAACGTTGGAAAATATTTGTACTTAAAACCTTTAATTTATCCGCCTCCGCACCTGTAAACACCATAGTCTGAAATGCAAAATGTATGATTGCAAAGAATTCATCAAAGGCCGAACCTGGTAACAAAAACACTAAACTGGAAACATGTAATTTTTAATGGAATATTTATCATTTTGCAAAACTAACAAGCTAGCTTTATCATAGAAAGTAAGAAAGCACTTTAAATAGTAAGGTCTTTTAACTTGGGAGACATTTGACAAAGGCAAGACTCTAAATTGTTTATGAGCTATGAATATTTGTGCTTTTTGCATTGTACTTCTTGATTTTGCCTTCTACACACATAGGCTCCACCCTTTGACCACGCCAAAGAGAATGTTTTCAGAATGTTTTCAGAAGACGTTTTCAAGTTAAAATGCATCCAGTGCATGCAAAAACAGTGTTTTTTTTAAAAACGTGTGGACAGGGTGCAAATGTAGATTTCTCAAAATGATATAGACACTCTCTTTAACTCTTTGACCGAAGCTTATTAGTCGTGATTAATTCCCTTAATGTGTATCTCACAGATTTTTTTTTTTTGTTATATTTTCTGTAAACAACTATAAAATAAGGCACAGTGGCTTAGTGGTTAGCATGTTCGCCTCTCAGCACTAGGGATTCCCGTTTCGAATCCCCTTTCGAGTGGAGTTTCCATGTTCTCTCCGTGTCCGCGTGGGTTTCCTCTGGGTTCTCCGGTTTCCTCCCACAGTCCAAAAACATGGATGAAGTCAATTGAGTTCTCCAAATTGCCCAATATAGAGTATATAATGTTTGTGTGTCTATGTGAGTGAGTGTGTGCCCAGGAATAGATTGGCGCCCTGTCCTGGGTGTATCTGCCCAGCACCTGAAACGTTCTCCCCTGGATGGGCATGGGGAACCCCCCCCGCGACCCTCATATAGGATAAAGCAGAAGATAATGGATGGATGGAACTATGGAATAAATGTCACCTTCCAATTTAACTATTATGCACACATAATTTTTTTTAAACAATGAAAGTGTAGGTAAGAATAGGTAAGGACTTAAACTTCAGCTCTATGTTGTAACACACATATACAATTGTTAGTCAAAACATTAAAACCTATTAATGATCAATGTGTGTGTATACACCACATAGACAAAAAATACACATTACACCTACAGGAGGTTTTATAATATATTATGTACAGTACAGAGTAACACTCTCATACTGAATTGTCCTATTAAAGTGTAGGTTGGACTTGATATTATTCTAATTTGCATGAAAGCACATTCAAATCTGAGATTATTTGCTTATTCACAAACCCAGCAGACTGGTAGAGAATGGATTTATTCAAGACCACACAAAGCCAGTTTTTAAAATAAACATTCTATTGTTTATTAAACTAAACCTTACTTTTAGATATATTTACATACTGGCATCCATCTTTAAGGTGGATTATAGATTTTATGGAATGAAAAATTTAAATAAAGCTATAGTCTTTGTTTAGAATTTGTATCTAATGAGATATATAAAGAAAATAGTCCTATGTAATAGCATGCCTAATTAAAGAGAATTTTTTCTCTCAAATTTATGCTACCAACACTTTCTATTGTGGTATACCTTTTTAATTTACAGTATTTAGTATAGGGGTAAGCCATTTTTAAGAAGCTTTGATTTTCCACCTGCTGAATTCGCTCAGTCTTCTGGCTGCACGTTAACTTTAACCTTGGAGCACTGACCTTTACCAGCTGTCTAAATTATAGTAGCTGAAGAACTAGTTCTGCAGACTCTCTGCTGACACCTTGGTTCTATTCTGAGTATGCAGAGTTACAAAGAGTCTCTCTCCTGCAGTAGAACTAGGAATTGGGGTCTATGATAAAAGTTTAGTTGAAATTAAAATAAAACCTATTTATTTTTATTAATTTTTCACTTGAGAGAGCTTTCGGTTCAGTTTTTTCTTCATACTGTTGAGAAGTATTGGGCCACAGGTGATGTTCTATTCATTCATTCATTCATTATCTCCCGCTTATCCTCTATCAGGGTCGCGGTGGGGTTCCCCATGCCCATCCAGGGGAGAACGTCTCGGGCGCTGGGCAGATAGACCCAGGACAGGGCGCCAATCCATCGCTGGGCACACACTCACTCACACAGACACACTCTGTATGGGGCAATTTTGAGATTTTAATTAACTTGATCCATGTTTTTGGACTGTGGGAGGAAACCGGAGAACCTGGAGGAAACCCACGCAGACACGGGGAGAACATGGAAACTCCACCCAGATGGGGATTCGAACCGGGAATCCTTAGCGCTGAGAGGCGAACGTGCTAACCACTAAGCCACCGTGCCGCCGGTGATGTCCCAGATAATCAAAAAAAAATGTGTAATGTGGCTTTTGGACAATTAAGTTTCTTTACGAACAAGTATGTGTTATTGTAATTTCTTTATTTTTTTTATAGTTTTAGTGAGGAAGTTATATGATTTGTCTCATAATTGCCCATTGCACTTATCAAAGTCAAACTCTATTCCAGTATGTATGACTCATTCTTTTTATTTTGCTTGTAAAATAAGTAACATGCTCAGTCATATCTTCATTTCAGCACATACCTGACACACCTACTGACAAACATGTCTGCAGGTGGAGTACTTTGGTACGGCGGGTCTGTCAGCTGTCTTATAAAATGAGTTTTCTTGAAGAGTTGGAACCTGTTGAGCTGATTTGCTTTACCCGACATTAAAAAAAAATCATTTTATTGGCCAGGTTTCATTATTTAAAAAAAAAACTGAATTATAGAATAAAAGCGTGGGTGTATGTAAATCCTCTTTTCACTGAGATCAGTATCACTTACATGCTTCAGGTGTGAAATGTATTTCAGTTATTTTATGAAAATGCAGTTTCAGTGAATGCCTGCAGCATTTTTAAACTTATCCAACCTAAACGTTGTTGCCATTGCATGAGGGCATCATTATTAAATTATTTTCAGCCAGGTAACTGAATTATAATGACAATAACTTTAAATGATCATTAAATCAGTTGTATTCCTCTTTAATACACAACTAATTCAAATGTATACTTTTGAAAATGATAGATAATAAACATATTCATCAGTTTATTTTATTTAATATGTTATATCATTGTTAGTCATTGATCCAGATAGTTAGATTTAATATAACTAATGTCTTATGAAATAAAATAACACATTTTCCATTTTTTTATTATGTTCACCTTATTTGTTGCTTCACTAATTGTTAATTTTATCATTTACATAAAACATATATACGCTTGTCAGTACTTCTGTTTCTGGTCCACTCATACCACCACCATGTCACAGAATCATCCACTACACAAATTATACCTTCTCTCAGGTAGTCCTGTCGGGGTCTTGACCATTAGAGAACAGAGTAAAGTGGACTCTCAAAGTATGTAGGGAAGTAGATGGCCGACAGTCTGCAACTCTTTAAATAAGTGGAGCTGATAAAGCGGACAATTGAAAAAAAAAAATTACTTCTTGTAATTGTATAAAAATAAATTGTCTACAAATGCTAGTTAGTACATGCTGTTTCATGTGTAAACCTGGTACACTTCATCTCCTCCGTGCTTCTATGTTGTCTGCTTGCACCATTGAATGTGACAGAGAAATGGAGAGACATATGTGAGGGACAGGAGTGATAAGCGGTGTGAAAGGGAATATCCTGTTTCTGGTTGAGGAGAAAGGTTAGCAGTAATATGTAGCTCTTTATTTAGCGTAGTGTCTCATGGACAGTTTGAATGTCCTAGCTATATTCAGACATGAACCCTGTTAAAAATGAATCCTTCTTTCAGCATGTTGCATCATTTATACTTACTGCCAACTTCTTTTTAGAATGCTGCAGGCTATTTTTTTTGCCTTGTATGAAAAATACTTAATATGTAATATCATAAAATAATTTGTTTAAAATGTTGATTTGAAGAAAATTCCCTTTCGATTATTTGTAATTTATGTGTATTTTAGAATTATGTTGTAATAAATCAAATGGTTTCCAGTTAATTTATTTGTTTATTGCAAAAAAAAATCATAATTATAATTGAGAAAATTAACTTTAAAAAGAGTTTTGAGGCCAAAGGTCTCCTGTTACTTGATAAAAAGTATGTAAACTTGGTTAACCAAGAGTGGGTGTGAACGACTGGTGTGTCTTTCCAGTATAGTAAGCCTCAAGGGTTCCTCCTTTTCTTGAACTAATTCCCTATTGGCTTATCCAGTCTGTACTGTAAAAGATTCCATGTAATATGTGAAGAATATCCGTGTATGTTATCTTGTATGGACTGAGAACCTTTAAGCCCACATTATTAACTTTTTCATCAAGGCTATATTCTCTTTGTTAATCTTAAGATTGTATTGTTATTATTCTTATTGCAACTTGACCACACTGGTTTTGATTTTCCTGTGGAACTTGTGGCTCATGGTGTTTCATCCATTCAAAGAGGTAGGAGGGGCAGAGTGCTGGCTTACACTGTAGCACACACCCCCTCCCTCTGTCACTGTTAGAACACTAGTCCAGTTTCTTTCGCTTCGAAGCAAGGCAAGGAAAAGGAGGAGAGAGAGTTTTTGCTTCTGGAGATTTTTGTTGCATTTTTTTAGAAGTTTATTAAGCTACATTGAATTATTTTTTAAGGATTCAAAAGACTTAAGCAAGGCAGACAGCTGGGAGATCTCTTGTAGGTTTACTTTATCCCTACGTTTGAGATCACGTGGCAGCCGGTTCTGCCACCGGAACGTTTCACAGAGACAACAGTGAGTTATTAATTTGTTCTTTGGGTGTGTTTGACATTTGTTTGTTTTAATTGATTAACAAAGCAAAATGGTGGCCGGAATGTTGATGCCCCTTGACAAACTGAAGAAAATCTATGAACGTCTATTTCATGATGGTGTCATGGTGGCCAAAAAAGACAAGCGTCCTCAGACAAAACACCCTGAGTTTCTAGAGGTGGGAAATCTACAGGTGATTAAAGCAATGAGCTCTCTAAAATCTAGGGGCTTTGTGAGGGAGACTTTTGCATGGAGGCATTTCTATTGGTACCTTACTAATGAAGGTATTGTTTACCTGTGTGACTACTTGCATTTGCCACCTGAGATCGTGCCCACTCCACTGCAAAGAATTCGCCGGCCAGCTGCCACCTTGCCTATTGGAAAACGGGTAGCAAGGGTTCAGACTGTTGAGGGTCCAGGATCATATGTTCCAAAACCAGGAAGGGGTGCTCAAGAGGGCAGTGAGGCTTTGTTGGAAAGGCAAGGGTATCGTCGTAAGTGGTCAAACACTGATGGGGAATCAATGGTAAAATCCAACGAAACAATGGGAACATTTAAAATTAATTCAAAAATGGATTATCATGTCAAATCAAGTGCATCATGGGAATACCGGGACCAAGGCAATGACACACTTGAAAGTTTTCAGAAAGTGGACCATAGTGTTAGAAGGAAAGCAACATCACATTCAACATCCCATCAACCTCCTGCTGCTAAAGCATCAGAGGCAGGTGCTGTGGTATTTGCTATGTCTTCAGGCAAAAGGGAAAGTAAAAGTAGAGAAGAAAAATACACAAATCTTTATCATGGAATTAAAATGAGCAAATCAGCAAATGAAGTTTCTGTGCACTCATCAAATTCATCGGTAGATAATACACTAATGAACAAAACGACCAAGATTGTTAAGGAGCATTCAGATGAAAACAAAATAGCTAGAAATAAGGAAACATTGTTTACAGCAACTTCAGAATTGAATGCTGTCAGTGATATAGGCTTGTTAAAAAGTAAGAAGGAGAATGACCAGCTTGGTAACTCTGCAGGCCCTACAGTTGCACCAATTTCTAAAAAGAACAAAGACACAAAAGTAATTAATGAGGTTGTGGTGGTGACAGCAACCGTGCCCCCCAGCAAACCAGGTCAGCACATAGGGGAGGTGGCTGTCCAGGTTCAGGATGTTAAAATTGATGTTGGAATCAACAAGATATCTTCATCTAAAAAACAGGTGGATATAATTCCTAAAGACACTGAGACTAAGGATGTTCCAGAGGATAAAAACATACAAAACTTACAGATTTTCACACCATTGTTTCAGCCTACAGAACTGAACCCAAAAGCCACAGCTGTCACAGTTGAAAATACTGCATCCAAAAATATTTCAGGAAAAAAACAGCTTAGTAAAAATTTGGAGTCTGTAGGTCTTTCTGAAAAGGATGTAAAGGATGCTTCATTAATACATGAAGAAACTTCAGTTACAAGCAGAGCACCCCTTAGCAAAGCTGGTAAACTTAAAGAGGAGAAGCATGTCAAAGTCCAACAGGAGGTTATCGTTGTCCAAGACAAGCAAGTCTCTTTGACTTTTTCATCTAACCAATGTGTAAAAACTACATTAATAACTACAGAGGCAACGGAATTTCAGGAGCACCCAGTGAAGCCTCTAAATACAGATTCTGTTGTTGAACCAGTGAACCCGAAGCTGACAACCAATGTTGTTAATGTGGATAAAACAAAAAATATCAAAGAAGGAAAGAAGGAAAAGCAACCAACTTTCCAAAACAGCAGTAATGTGGCAGAGTCAATCGATATGCCCACCATACCTCCAGATGAAACAGGACGACGTAAAGAACACATACAAGTACAAATGGAAATTTCAAAATGTGAGCAAGTTAAAAAGATTTCTGTGGTGTCTTTTACTAAAGAACAAGTGGAGCACACTGTAAAGATAAAAGAGATTTTTAATCAAGAGCATCCAGGCAAACATGAATCATCCAGAAATATAGGAACATTGTTTACATCATCATCTTCTGGTCAATGCATAGAATCAAAGCCAAATACTGTTCCAATAGGAGAGAGAAGCATAGGAGAAACAAACAAAGATCAGCTCAGTAAATCTTCATGCTCAGCACTACCATCTGATTTTAGAAAAGAAAAAGAGGTTGCAGTGGTGGAGGCCATTACCTCTGGCAAAGATAAAGAAGCAGTGGAAAGGGTTTTTTCTAAGAGGCATCAGGATGTCATGAACAAAACCATGCCAACTATTAAAAATAAAGAATCCACAAAGAGGAATGTCCAAAAAGAAGTCCTTAAAAGTGAGCAAGTCAAAGACACGTCTGAACTGGGACATGTTAAGAATGTCGCAGAGACCAAACTAGCCCAGAAGCATCCAATGAAGAAGCAGATTTCTGAAAATACCAACACTATTGTCACGCTGGAAGCATCTATTTCTCAGCCATCAGAACTGAACCTGAACACTCAAGGCCTAACAGATATAGATGACTTAAATGATGAAGAAAAAATCAAACCTATTAATTCCCAGCAGAAGTTAATTAATACTGAACGAGTAATTAAAATCTCAGAGCCTACATCTGATAATCTCGACATGATTATCAGAGAAGTAAGTAGTGGTAAACAGCATCCAGAACATAAAGACATTCTCAAAAATACAGAACAGGATCCTACTAATGTTAAGCAGGATATGATAAAAGTCAAGAAATCCACAGAAAACACAGTGTCTTCATCTAAAAAACGAGCTGTGAAACATCAATCGACAAAGAGTAAATCTGCTGAAGATAATAATGCCAAGGAAGACATTTCCCCAAATACAGAGCCAGGTTCTCCATTATTATCTTCAGCTGAACCTTTAGAATTAAACCAAAAAAGGAATGCAGAAACTAGTAGCAAGATGCTGGTACAAGATACTGTAGTGCCACCTGAATTTAAAAAGGATACTGTTCTGAGGGGTGATGAAGCAGCAGTGTTATCCACTGTAGCAACCAGCAAAAAGAAAACAAAAAAAGAAAAGTCTGTCAATTTACAGCAAGCCATGACATCTATCCATTCATCTCCCAGAACACTGATAAAAAAGACTGTGGATATCAAAGAGTCTATTAATGTGCAGAATTCCATCAAGGAGAAAACGTCAAAAATGACAGAACTGGGCTCCAATTTGTCAGCTTCTACTGTTCTGCCAAAAGAACTAGAGGTAACAGATATCACTACCAAAGAAGAACTGCCAACTTCACAAAAGCAGAAGGCTGCTTCATTGATAAATGAGGGTGTTGCAGCGGTACCAACAGAATCCCTCTACAAAACAGATGAAGAAAAAGATGTGTTGTCATCTAATATTCAACAGGATGTCATAACAAATGAAAGCACAATGTCTTCATCATCTAAAAAACAAGCAAAAAAGCATTTGGAAGCCACAGAGGTTAAAACTGCAGATGAACAAAATGTAAAAAAAGAAATATCTATAAGTACAGAAGTAGAGTCTTTGTCAATTTCTTCTGCTTTTCAGCCTTTACAATTGGATGTTGTAACTAAAACTGTCACTGAAGTAAGTGCTGGGAGCAAGACAATTGAGGGGAAAGACATTCTTAACAAATCACCAGGTTGTGCAGTGCCACCTGTAGCCAAGATGCATGAGGATACAGCAGTGGTAATGAATACATTTATAAGAAGTAAGGCCACCCAGGGACCATTTAAGGGGGATGCTGCAAAAAATCCAGTAAATGTGCCTGTTAATCTTCAACAAAAAACAGTCTTTAGAGAACAAGACAAGGATGCATATTTTCCTCCTTGCTCAACAGAGCATGTAGAGGAAATATCAAAATGCACAGGGACCAAGGATGTTCAAGGGCATCTAGTTAAAACTGAAACACCAACATCTGCAGAATTAGATTTCACAACATTAGAATCTGCTATTCAAGAAAAGAAACAAAAGAAAAAGACGCATGCTGTTACTGATGTACACATTGTTACTAAGGCAAAAAAGAAAAAAGAAAATCTTAACAGATCCCCAGACTCTGTAGAGTCTATAGCCAAACAGTACACGGATGCTGCACTGGGTGTTGAAGACACTGCAGTGTTATCCACTGTACTACCCAGCCAAGAGGATAAAGCAAAAGAAGATTTGCTCACTTTACATCAGGAAATAATTACTAAGCAAACCATTGAAACCTCAGTGCCTTCATCATGTGAAGTCCCAATCGAAATGACTGAAAATATCTCAGAGGTTCATACTGATAAAGAGCATGTACCCAAGGAAAAAAATCTTCAAAAAACAGAGGTGAATTCTATAGTACAACCACTAGAATTAAAGATTTCAACTATTTCCATTGTAGATACCATGATAAAAGAAGAAGAACTGCCTGATTTCAAACTGGACAATGGCCCTAATGTGCTAGGTGAGGCTGTTGCAGATGTACCTACCAAATCCCTCTGCAAAGATGATAAAAAAATTAACATTATGTCAATTAATATCGAACAAGATGTTATAAAAAGTAGGCAACCCACAGAAGACATAGTGTGTTCATCTTCTAAGAAACGAGTTAAAAAACATAAATCAACAAAGAGTAAAACTGCTGAAAATTATGATGGCAAGAAGAAAATTTCTCCAAATACAGAACCAGGTTCTCCATCATCATCTTCTGCTGGGCAACCTTCAGAATTAAACCAAAAAACAAATGTAGAAACTAGTAGCAAGATGTTCGTACCAGACACTGCAGTGCCACCTGAATCTAAGAAGGATGTTGTTCTGATGGGTGATGAAACAGCAGCATTATTCACTGTAGCAACCAGCAAAAAGAAGACAAAAAAAGAGAAGTCAGTTAATTTTCAACAGGAAATATTAATTTCTGAGCAAGCCATGAAATCTGTCTATTCATCCCCCACAACACTGATGAAAAAGACTGTGGATTTCACACAGTCAGAAAAACTGCCAATTTCACAAAAGGACAAGGCTACTTCATTGATAAATGAGGGTTTTGAAGCGGTACCTACAGATAATGAAAAAGATGTGGTGTCAACTAATATTCAACAAGATGTCATGACAAAAGAAAACACTTCAGCATCTAAAAAAGCAATAAAAAAGCTATTAAAATCCACAGAACTTAAAACTGCTAAAGAACAAGAAGTCAAAAAAGAAATATTTACAAGTACAAAGGTAGAGTCATCATCATTTTCTTCTGCTATTCAGCCTTTACAATTGGACCCTAAAACTAAAACGGTCATTGAAGTAAGTGCTGGGAGAAAGACAGCTGAGGGGAAAGACATTCTTGACAGATCTCCAGGTTGTGCAGTGCCACCTGCAGCCAAGATACATGAGGGTACAGCAGTGGTAAATACCACAGCAGTGGACACAGTCACTAGTAAAGCTCTAACTAATATTCAAGAAACCATTATTAGTGAACAAACCAAAAATATAGATGTGATTTCAGCATCATCTGACAAACTTCAAGTCATAGAGGATAATGTCACTCAGGAGCCAGTTGTTGCAAGTGAAGCACTCAAAGAGGAGGTATCTGTTAATGTCCAACAGCAAACTACTGTTCCTACTGATGTTCATACTGTTAGTAAAGATAAACTGAAAATAAGCAAAACTGTTTTATTTAATGAGCCTACAAATAAAGTTATTCCATCTAAAGTGGCAGCTACCTCTGAGTTTAAAGAGCATAAGAAATTGGATTCCAAAAATACAGAAACAGGAGTTATCAGTCATGAAATAGAAATTCTGCAGCAAGTAGGAGCTCAAGCAAACATTGAAAAGGAATCAAATCCCAAATTGATCTTTAGTCAACAGCAAGAACTAGAGCATGAAGAACCGTATGCAAATGAGCCAAAGAGTGAGAAAACAAATGATGCACCAAGGTCTTCAAAAAGAAAGGGTAAAAAACGATCTGCTGCAGCTGAAAAAGTGTCACATGTGTCGTTATCAGCAACAGCAGAAATCAAAGCAGACAGGGTGCAGACGGCCCTGCCCCAGGAGGATTCTGAATCACTTGTTGCATCAAACAAGTCTGCAAAGATTTCTTCTGAAGTAATATGTTCTGAAGAAGGCAGCCAGCCAGCAGCTATACAGAGAACAGAGGCCCCTGAACACAAAGAGAGGGAGGAGCCTGCTCCAGTCTATGCTAAAAACACAAAGCGGGAGGTTCCAAAAGAAAATACATCCTACACGCAGCAGCTGAGGGAAGCACCCACAGCCCAAGCGTCAGCGGCAGCCTCAGCCCAGGCCTGCCCCTACCCGGAGCAGGGGGAGCCTCCCAGTGTTGCGCAAAATTCCACCGCGCCTGACCCACAGCACAGAGGGAAGCAAAAAGAGCTTTCAGTCAGCAAGGCCAGCAAACAGCTTGTCACAACCGGAACTTTTTCTATCAAGGAGACCAGTTCTGACACACAAGCATCTGCGGACGAAGCTACCATGCGTAAGAAAATTGTCGTGGTGGAGGAGGTTATTGAGGTGCAACAGATAGCGTCTCCAGGTGCAGATGGAGGCGAACCAGTGGCACCCCCGATTACTCAGGTTGCAGGCGATGACTTGGACTATGATGTGCTCGAGGAGCTGGCTAAAGAGCGTGCAATTCTGCAGGATCCTGTAAAAGAGATTAGCTGGGACCATTCCCTGAATGAGCCGGAGCCCAAAACCTTTCCAAACTTCATAGAAGGTATGGCATTTTTTTTTTCTTTTTAATAACTTCTTTATTTGCTGTGTTTATTTGCTCTGCTACAATCATCGAGCACTTTACTGTCTGTGTTTGCAATGTGGGAGGGTCACTGAATTTAGCATGACATGAAAGGTGTCATCTTTCCAGCACGAGCTAAGTGCCTGTAGTTCCAGAATGGCTTTTTACAGTGCAGTCTTCGTGTCTTCTCTGGAGCACCACAAAGCTAAATGCAACCATATGTTTTTTTTTATTCATGCAGCCATATAATTTCTTGTATTGTCCTAATGCAAATAACTGCTGAGAGACCAGATTATATTATCATAGTTCGAACATTGTTACCAAAGTATTGCTTGTTTTCTAAATGTGGAAATAAGTCATTACTTGTCAAGTTTTCAGTCCTGTTTGGCAGCTTTTGAGTTTCTCCTGTAATTGACGTAATGATTTTTTTCTTTTGGCTTTGATCCGCATAATGTCCACACCCAAACCTTTGATACTTAATGCTGATGTGTTAAGTGTTTTGTAGTTAGAGCTAAACTAAGGGCTTTATCCTGTATTGGTTACAAAGATTTCCACCTAAAAAGAGGAATTTGACTCTTCTATCCTACATTCTTGAACTAGTAATGATCCAAGCCTGCAGTCATTTGGCATAAAGGTGTCAATCCTTTTATCATTGCATTGCTCTGAGATTATCTGGGCAGTATAGGGAGGGAGTTGTTCTTTTCAAAAATGTGCAGCCCTGTTTCAGGAAGCATATGTTTTCAGCTTCATCCTGTAGTCTCTGTTTGGGGGATTCTGGTTTTCCCCTATGAGCTAACATGAGTTAACATTCTGCCGTTAAACTTAATATGACAAAAGATAATACAAATGAATACTGGACAGCTTCTGTCTGTGTAATGAATTGTGAATTGTGTAACAGAACATTCTGGACTTGTGGTCTTACCAAACTCTGTATCTTGTATGTATAGTATTATTAGAGGCTTAATGGATGGTGGGTGTGTCCGCCTACTGTCACACCTACAACAAGAACACTGAGCATTATTACAGTGTCGAGTAAAATGGCATTTCCAGCGCTCTCCATTTTTCATTGTATGAGGAAAAAAATTGTCATTGACATTTTTTCACATTTTTTTTTCACTTTGTCACTGACCACTAAAGGATTATGAAAGAGCGCACTTATTTTCTGCTGCCCCCTGCTGCAATGCTAGGATATTGCTCATGTCCATGATCAAATCATACAATAGCAAACCAAACCAAAACAATCACATATGTAGATTAAGTTCTGGAATCATACTTAAATATCTCTAAAAGTGAAGTCTAAAAAAGTGTGTGTGTGTGTGTGTGTGTGTGTGTGTGTGTGTGTGTGTGTGTGTGTGTGTGTGTGTGTAAGGCTTGGCGCATTATGTTTTTCAAATGACCAAATCAAAATTCATGTAAATTAGCATGTCTTTTACAATAAATGTATTTTAATGCACAATTAAGGCTCATTTCATTGTGAATAAAACAACACATGAAAGTGATCTGCATGAATGATATGGTTATTTTTGCTAGGTTATTATCAGAAAACAAATATTAATTGTTCATAAATATTTGCATTGACCTGCCATATTTAAATATATTTAAATATGTTCACTATAGAATATGTTAACAAAACAATTTTTAAAGGACGCTTTGGGCAGTAGTTTCTTAAAACTAGGCTTTCCAACCCCTCCCTAGTTTATGAGTAAAATGCAAATCCCTTCAAATAATTGCAGTATGGAGACAATGTACCAGAGTACAAACACATGACAGCCACCTGACTAACAACACATTCCCAGCAAAACTTTGTGTCAGCCTTTACATCATGATTGTGTACACACAGTCATAAGGCTATTAATGGTCATCACAGAATTAACAGCACTATGGACACAGAAACTGTCATTTTGGAAACTACTTCCCCAAACTAACAATACCCTTAATAAACATACTGTTATTTTTATATAATATCATATATAGTATATTATTCTAAAGGACAAATGCTGTACTTTTATGTTAATACTTTGATTTAGACAGAATTTAATACATGATCGAGAGGATTTGATTTCTAAAACAAAATCCGTAACATAGAAACTGACACATTTTGCCTATGATTTTTGCTACACCTTGTCTTGCTATTCTTATTTTTTTTCTGCATTACACACAATGAAATGTCTGATTGTCTATTAGTGAACAGAGACTCAGTGTGTCAGGACTAATGTCATTTTTCAAACATGACACTTTGTTATTCAGTGTGTGCCCACTCTCTGAATTCCTGAATGTTTCCAATCTGGTTAAATAGACACAATTATGCTGAATATATTAGTACTCACTGTCATGGCACATAAAAGAGTAAGCATCACAGTCTGAATTTTCATGGGAATTTATTACGGGTGTGGTAGCTCAATGGTGCTGGACTATCAATCGTTGTGTAATCTCAAGGCCCATGGCATTACCAATGTGACTACAAATTACCAATTACCAATGTGACTACAAATCTAAAGGTCACAAAAGTTACTAATATGGATCATTGAGCAAGACTCTTATTGAGCAAGACTCTTATAACATCAGGCATGCTGTATTAGGTTAACACCCTGCGGTCGGACCTTCCCATTAAATTAGGAAACTTGTAAATCACTTTGGATAAAAGGGTCTGTTAAATGACTTTGTCATGTAATTCAGACAGACCAGTCAGAATTTTAAGGCCAAATTGATTTAGCACAGATTTAAATCAAGCAACTTAAGGGGTCCTTTCCACTTATAGAGTCAATTATAAATAGTTGTTTAAATATGCTTTCGGGGGACCAGACAATAAATGTTTTACCAGCAATTGTAGCAGCAATTGAGCACTTATTTTTTTCCCATTCTGCTCCGGTAAGTATTGTTTTGCTCTGAACATGAAATAACATGACGGCCACAAGCCACTAAAGAAGATTTAATTATAGCGCATGTCTGAGCAGTGAGTAGAAGATAACGTGTTGCTCTGTTTTAGTCCATCACTGTAATCGTGCAGCCATTGGTTTGCCTTAGAGATAGATATTAAAATTAAATTTGGATAAATTTTACATAGAAAAACCATTACACGATAAATGTCATGTAAAGAAATGTGATGAAGTTGACAAAAAGTAAGCAATTTTGTTTCTAATTATCGAAGTTATTATTTGTATTAACTAACATGGTAAAAGTGTTCCACAAAATTAAATTAATAAACAACATTTAATTGCTTTATGTTTGCCAATGAAAGGTTTGTATATGTTCTAGCCACACACAACAAATAATTAACACACTATTTGTCTTACACACATAAATCTTCATCAAATTATTTTAGTATTAACAAACATTGAATAAATCGGGATTATGATTTAAAATATTACTAGTTAATTTGACAGTAATAATTTAATCTATTAAGAAATAATTACACTAATATGAACTATTAAATGCAGTTCATATAAAAAGGAAATTCCTGACCTATAATATGACTTAAACATGCCTTGCTGATTTAATAGCAGTACTGAGTTGTGTAAACATAACAGGACACCACCTGCTTAAGTGAAGTGTCGCAGCAGCATTATTTATGATACCATATGCTGGTTTAGAGAACCTGTACAGCATGCTATATTAAGGGAATGTTGTGCAATATGGGAGGTCCCAAATTTCCCAAATTAAAGAAGACTGGACCGCAGCAATTCCTGTTATTTTCCTCATTAGAAGAAGATGTACAATACCTGATTCTGGATTGAAAGTAATACAAGTCTGTCAAATCGCTGACTAAGCCTTCCACTTGGAAAATATCTGATATATATATATATATATATATATATATATATATATATATATATATGTATATGAGAGAGAGAGAGAGAGAGAGAGAGAGAGAGAGAGAGAGAGATCGAACTGACATTTTCATTATAAAATGAAGGCACAGGTGCAAAGTTGCCAGTTGTCTTTATATTTAAACCATGGATTTAAAGTGTCAGATTGCTAAAGTGAAGCTAGAGTTTGTGGCAGGATCTCACAAAGCCTGGCCTGGCCTGTGATGCCAAAATGACAAGAGCTTGCTTCAGTGTAAGTAGAGATGCTTACATCATTTTCTCTCAGTGCAATCATGAACAGTTTGTTGGATTATTTTTATCCACAGCATGCTTACTGGCTTGCTGTTTAGCTACCCCTCCCACCCCTTAGCTACCCCATAGCACTTGGGAAAAGGGTGACGTCCAAACAGCAGTCATCAGCTGTCAAAATTAAGAAGGAAGAGAAACAAGGCAACAGAAACCAAGCACACTGGAGTCTCTTATTTTTCCCCTCATCCCCCTATAGCTGTTCTGTTCTGTCTTCTCTTCAACCTCACAGAATCCTTCATGAAGGTCATACCTGGTAGGTTAGCAAAATCTTATGTCCGTCTGTCTGTGCGTGTGTGCGTGTGTGTGTGTGTGTTTCCAGTTAAGCACTTCAGGCAGGAGATGTATTTAACTGCTTCATGTTGACCTTTAACCACAAAGACTAAAATTCTATTCCCTTTTTAAAACTGTCCAGTCTATGCCAGGCTTGAGCCACATGTGACATTTTGAGTTTTTTTTTAACCTTCTGGGTTTCTTAATTTAATGGTAATGACCTTCCGTTATTGCATCCATGTAGAGTTAAGTATGCTTGGAGTGTGGAAAGAGGATGGAGAGTTAAGGCTGTATGTCAGATATAAAGTGAAAGCAAACTGAATTAAAACTGTTAAAATTATATTAAAACATGTTTATAAAACAATGTTATTTGTATTAAACTCTAATTGAATTGAGAAAACTAAAAAGCAAGGACTGACCAACTTGACCATGCACATTCTGAAGATTACTGTAAGTAACATAGTTTTAAAACATTTTACATTAACAAAGGCCTGTATCCTAGGTCCTAATTATGTAACAGATTTTGATCTTTTCATATAATTCTGGATGAGACTGAGGAATACAGACTGAACGATTTACAGTAACACATTCAGATTTGTCCACTGATTACAATGGCGTATTAATAATATATATGTATATATTGTTTGGATCTAGCGGCACGGTGGCTTAGTGGTTGGCACGTTCGCCTCTCAGCGCTAGCGATTCCCTGTGGAGTTTCCATGTTCTCCCCGTGTCCGCGTGGGATTCCTTCGGGTTCTCCGGTTTCCTCCCATAGTCCAAAACATGGATCAAGTCAATTGAATTATTCAAATTACATATAGACATATAGAGTGTGTTTGTGAGAGTGAGTGTGTGCCCAACGATAAATTGGCGCCCTGCTCTGGGTGTATCTGCACAGCACCCAAGACGTTCTGGGATGGGCATGCAAAACCCCACTGCTACCCTTGTAGAGGATAAAGTGGAAGATAATGGATGGATGTTTGGATCAAAATTGCTCATTACCTATTTCATGTGTATCTGACTGCTGATGAAGAGAGAATGCTGAAACAAGTATTTTGTACAAGTTCAAAGATTTTGACTGGTCTTTGTGCTGATATAGGTTCAGTAAAGAAATGTTTTTTTTTTTTTTTTTTTTTTTTTTTTTCCCCCCCCCCCCCCCCCCCCCCCCCCCCCCCCCCCCCCCCCCCCCCCCCCCCCCCCCCCCCCCCCCCCCCCCCCCCCCCCCCCCCCCCCCCCCCCCCCCCGACCCTGAACATTGGGGCCCCTCCCATCACAGAGGATTCCCTTCCACCTGTTGCTGCCTGACTTGTCTCAGACTTATCTCTGTCCAACTATGATCCACATGCCCCACCCCAGTGTGATTATTACAGATCAACATAAGTCCTTTTTTTCAAGTCCTGAATTCATCACCATTAAAAAAAAACTGTGCTGTGTTCCTTTTTAATTCATTTATTTCTCAGTCATGAGCAGGTTTTCCTGTAGGGAATCCAATCAGATGCTAGTGGCTTACATGCATGTCCAAGGTTTTTTTGTCATGTATGTTACCCTTTCGTTTTTGAATGCACACTCCAACATATGAGATTAAATATAGCATTATTGATCCCTTCTGGGGGATATCCTTAGGGAAATTATGGAAGAAGTAGCAAGGGAAGAGAGATACAGAAGTGATACAAAAAACCCAGATAAAATATACTAAAAACATTTTAGATCTCGATAATTGCACTTCATGTTAATTTCAGATTAAATAAATAATATTTTTAAATGATCATTCCATAATTATACAACAGTAATTCCCACCAAGTGATATGATTTGGCATTTAACTTGAGACAAAATATTTTCTGTAACTACAACTCAATGTTGCCAGAGACATCAAACTTTCCCCTGATATATAAATATAAGATTACTGAATTATCAAAGTTTAAAGGATTAAAATGACTAAAATACCATAATAAAAATTCTACTTGATCAAGTATGATGTACCCTTTTTAGAACTTGACTTAATAAGTGTTGTCCAGTGATTTTATTACTTGTTATGGCCGATGTGCATGGTTCATTCAGATGTACTTGTATTTACATATTGGTACTGGTCTGTCACATTCAGAAGATTTCATCTTAACACTATATTTATACACACCAGTGTCACTTTATTCTTTCAGTAATTTATAGTAACAGCAGCTGGTTTGTTTTAGAGCTGTTTTTAAATCTTTGCCTTTTTTCCTGCATTTGTTCTCCTCCTATACTCCTGTTACATACACAGATGTTTAGTATTTTGCTGATGTGGACTAATATCAATTAGACAATGAAAGCGGCCACTACTTAATTTAAATGTTGCTATTTGACTTTACAGACTTTTAGAAATGCCCTTGGAGAAATCTTTGTCAGTTGACCACTTGTATATTTTTTAGCTTAAAGTAAATTGTCCAACATATTAAGTCACTGTGAGGAAATCCAATAAGCTTTACATCTACACATGGTAACGCCATGACTTGGGGAATTTCCATATGGAACTAAATATTATATTTCAGTCTTGTATCGCAGTAAAAGAGAAACAGATTTTTCAACAATTCACAACATTCAGCAGCATATTCTTTATGTTCAGTTCACTCCTATGTAAGAATGGCATTTCAAAGAAAACTTTGTTTTTTTCGTTTAACCGATCACTATGATTATGGAGAAACATCCAAAGCTGAAATACTAGTCAGTAATTGAAACATTGGTAGAGTGAGTTACCAGTTTGGTCAGGACGGGAATTCCGAGTTATATCCTGTTGGGCCACTTTTCCAAAAGACTCACAGTTCACATTTGCGTGTTTGCATTCCTCAGTGTAAGATTTTACTTTTATTTTACTACCCACCATATTTAGATGGATGTGTCTGGAGCCTAAGTAGAGTAAAAAAGCTGCATGCTGTCTTCCATTCAATCTGTCTGCTCATATACACTCATGGTTGGAAGCATTGTACACATTGCGCTCTTGTCACACATTTTTTTACTTATAACATCAAAAAATGTTACTTATAACATCACAAATTACATGCCATTATTAAATACTACAAAATTCAGCTGTCTCTTTTTCCTTTGCGTATTAAAGCAATGCCATGGTCCCTGTGTGACTAAGAACTAATTTCAGTTCAGTAACTTTGCTTTACTCTTTATCTGTATATTTTATCATTGATCTGCACAGTATGAGTTCCTTTTGCTTGTGTGCCATGTCTTTATGACTAATCCATCTACCTGTGTACCAGTTAAGATTATTAGATATGGATGTCAAATTATTTGCATGTTAGAGCGTGTATTTTTTTTTTTTAGTATTAATGCAATTCCAGTTTATTATGATGCCACCTGTGCCCTTTGTTGGCTTAAAGCTGCCTGAGTCAACATCCACACACAACTGCACTCTGTAAAAATAGTTACTCCTAACAGCAGGAAGTCACTCTGTTGTTTATTAATGCGCTGCTGTTTGTTAAATTACCCTAAAATATAATGTCTAATATGAGTACAGTTGATGTTCTATGGAACAGGTGTAGGCTGACTAACCCGCAACCTCCAGTTGGACTGGGGCTGGTGGCACTGCCCATGGTTATTTAAAATAGTAACTGAAGATCAGCTTTAGAAAATCTAACCTTTGTTCTACAGAATCCAAACCACTGTAATAATAATAAAAAAAATTCTACATGAAATACAATAACACAATGAGCAAACTGTTCAGACTCTTGTTAAACACTTCAATGAACAATATGAAGCCTATTCTGTATGTGATTCAGCACATTTTATTAAAGAAAAAAGACTGAAAAAGCATTATAGATTTGTTTTGAGTTCTTAAAAATGCCTATTAAAATCAGATCAGACTGTCATGAATCATTTAAAATTGACTGATTAAGAGCTTAGATCAGCGATTCTCAGCTTGTGAGTCATGACCTAAAAGCCAAAACTGTAGTATGAATAGCAAAGAATAATTTATTAAATTGAGGAACGCACACAAGATTTAAAACGAGCACACTAAGTGATTTATAAAATGTACATTGTAGTGTCGGGGAAGAACACACATGACCACGTGACCCAATTTCCAAAGAAAATCCTCTTTTTGTTAAGAGGAATAGGAACACGCATCAGAACATAAAAACCGATAGGGCCAAGCAAGTAGGAACACCACTGAATGTGTCACTTAACATGATAATTGTACCGTTAGCACGTCTGTGTCACATAAAGACAGGGAACATGGAAAACGCACTTAATGACGCGTATTATTATGTGACTCTGAACTTTATTAAACATATAACTGTAACAAAAGTTCGTAACGCGACCGCAAGTGCTGCTTGGTCTTTGCATAATGAGCTCCTCCCCAAGATCCCCGGTGGTTGTCGCCACAATATATTAAACCTAATAATACACAAGGCAAGAAATCACATATGTAAATAAAGACACATATACATGTGACAGTAGTAAAGACATGCAGATAAGTTGTAAAAATGAAATGATCACCAATAATTGGGGAAAATAAGCAGAAAAGTACAAGCCAGTGTTGGCTTACAACAACTTGATTAGGTATTAAAGAAAAACTTGGCAGAACTTAAGCTAAAAAAGGGACCTGACGTAAAAAATCTAAAGCTACGTGGTTACTGCCTTATACCTTCTACTGAAAAGGTAAGATTGTACAGGATGCTTGGTGGAATAGACAAAGCTACTTTGGCTAGCACTTTACAAAACAGGTAGAGCTATAGGAGTTATAGAAGTTAAATGGTTTTAAACAAGCTACTGCTAACAGGATGAAGAACCTAATGAAACTGGAGACAAAAGGTGTAGATGAGACACATTTTAGAACCTAAGAAGCAATGAATTTAGGTGTTGGTGGGTGGGTGTATATACTGTATTTTATTATAGCTCAGATTGTGACACAGCCAGTCAGAGTTTAGTATTAAAACCAAGCTTTAAGAGGGGGGTTTGATACTGGGTAAGCTGGGTGAACTGTGCTTTGTATGCCATGGCCATAACACCACTTCCTTGTTGATAATCATACTAATGAAGTATCCCCTTTCATTATTTGACAGTTTATTACCATATATTACTTACAGTTTTAAGTATGTAGAGTATTATTAACAACTAATGCAAAAGTAAAATGTACATTAATAGATTTACGTTATCATTGCTTTGGTATTAAGAATTATTATTATTATTATTATTATTATTATTATGCACTTGTGATTTAGATTCTCCAGACTAGATCATGAGTATAGTGATTTAATTAAGGTCTAAATGTTATTGTTTTTGTATGTAAATGTAATTATTGTTTTTGTATTCATAAACTGAGATCTGGTTTAGTAGTGTTTTATTTATATTATTATTATTATTATTATTATTATTATTATTATTATTATTATTATTATTTTACTTCTGTCACTTTCTAATAATGCTCTCTACCAGCTTGTCGGGTTTTTAACTGTAAAAAGACACAGAGCAGTCTTGTACTATAGATACTATATGTTTTAGTGCAAATTTTTGTCAGTTCTCTCATATTGGTGAGCTACAACTGATATTCACTTACAAAGTTAATTCTCTATTGGATAGCTTCATTCTTTGTCCTTCAGTGACGTATCATGTGAAGGTGTGTGTCTCAAATTTGTTTTCGTCAAATCATATGCTCATTAACACAACAGGAAATGCAAAGGGACTCACAATGTCGACTGACGAGACAAATTTTAAACCCTACAGAGACTTATTATATAGCCGTCGGCAATACTTGCATGAGATAAGCCATGCTGAGAGATCCACATTTTTATTCCATAAGATGTGTTGTGCAGGTAGGTTTCTGCTCACTGTCTAAACAATGGCTTTATTAAGTCTACTACTTTGATCATTATTAAAGTACAAGTAGGTATAATTCAGAGCATGCATGCATGGTGCTGTTGTATTGCTGTGTTTGTTTTTTTATTATGTATTTTATATAGTTATTTCAAACATTATTCTGTACATATGCTTATCCCATCAGTATTATAAAAATATATGTTGTATGTTAGTGATCATGTTACACAATGCTGGTAATAACCTGAAACACTGGTTCTTGCTCTCAGTATGGACAATATTTTGGTTTTGCTCAGTCCTCGTGTCCAGGTTTTGTTCAATTAGAGCCAGAAAGTGCTGTAAATTTCAAAGCCACTACATGATCAGGATTGTAAACACTAACATTAATAGTTTTTGCATCAGTTCTTCTCTGTATCATTTACCTTCTGGGCGTGTGTGTGTGTGTGTGTGTGCGCGCACTGCATCAACTGGTGTGTGGGTTGAATCACATGACTGTGTAGATATGTTGTGTGTATTGTTAAGACGCCATCTAGTGCAGAGCATTTCACATGCATGAAAAAGTTGCCAAAAATTATATACAAAAGTAGATTTTCTATTCTTAATTCTTAAAAGAAAACAATTTTTTCAATTCTTAACATGTTATTATTGTAATTAATATATTACTGATAAGAAAATTTACCTTTTTTATTTATTAAAGTTAAAGTTATGCTAAGCAGTTGTTTTTATTTTATGATACTTTTTAAAAACAAAAGATTGGTAAACTTGTCCTATTATTATTATTATTATTATTATTATTATTATTATTACTACTACTACACTACTTCTAATAATGCTACTACTTGTAATGCTAGTTTTTACTGCATGTATTTCTGTTTGTATTAATTATAGTAGAAGTATAGTAAGTGTGCTGGGACGTGATGGAAGTTTATTTACTACATTATTATACTACTGGTTGATAATGTACTTGTCTTTTATTGTGTTTCATAGGCTGTGAATTTAATTAAGATGCACAGAAATGTATTTTTTTTTACAGATACCGTAAATGAAATCTACCGTATTCTCTTGTGCACATAGAGATACAAATGCATGGTGTGATGCATCCTTGAAATAGTTAGTTGTAATTCTACTTCTTGCTTCCATCAGCTCATTTGTCTTTTTCACGGACTGTTCTTAATTATGTCCATGAGAGGGAGACAGAATTCTCAGCTAAGTCTCATATGGAATTGCTGAGTGCTGCGCTTTCTGCATTGATCTGACTAACGCAGATAGGATTTTCCATAGTAACGGAAATAGGCGTGATTTTAGATACAGTTTGTAATTAATTTTTGCCCTGCTGTTGGATTATTGTGCTTTTATTTTTTTATCTAGATCAGTCACAGTAAACCCAGGTAAACCCATTGTCTCACATGTATATAACAATATCCAATTCAATCCATATCATTGCGTTGAGACATATATATATATATATATATATATATATATATATATATATATATATATATATAAAGGAGTATGAACAAAGAGGAACGTGCGGATTGAGGGTGTGTCTCCTAAAATAGAGGTTTTATTAACATTCCTTTGAATTTGGGTGTAGCACAGGCAGCTCTGCACACGTTTCTACAAGTTAAAATAAAAAAAGAAAGAGAAAGGGGCTGTACTGGGTTTGGGAATCTTCCACCTGGGTTGTGGGGGGAGGGCTCATGTTACACCCCACTCAGGAATGTTGCTCATTTTAGTTGTCTCCTTGACTTGAATGTTTCACAGGTCTCCTGTTCCCTCCTATTCTTTGAAGATTCACTTATAGATTACAGAGGATAATACATTTTGAATAGATTTTCTGATCATTTTTTGTTTTGCTGATTATTTACACTTTGTTCAGAAACAAATGATAAGCTGGAATTATTCTCGCATTAAAGTTTGTGATAAAAATAATTCGATTTTTAATTTTAAAGATTTATTTATATAACTACTATTCTTCTAAACAATCACAAAGGATAATCTAGAGCTAAGGATGTAAACAAATGCCAAACCTTGCTTGGTCCAAATTTTGAACATGCATTTTAATGCACAAGAGGTTTACTTTCCTTATTAAACACACGTAATACGGATATACCTTTTTGGGCATGATTTTGAGCATCTGTTTGTCATAATCTGCTACCCTTTTATAGAAACCATGGCAACGCATAAGTTTAACTTCCAAAATAAGAAGGGGATTTCCTAAGTTTCCAACCACACGACGCAAGCTTCTGACGGGTATGGGAGACACCGTGGAACTGAAAATAGTGACTGACTGACTTACTTGAAAGCTTTTATTGTTAGGAGAGAACCATCTGTTCTTAAAGTAGCATAATAAGCACTTTTTCTGCAAGTAATGGGACGTTTTTCCTACATGCCATTGGTTTGTTGACCAAGTTGTTCCAGCCCTTAGAGCAAGAGCCTGTCGTTAATGGTTCTCGTCATTTTTTTAGTCTGAGAAAGAGCCCAGTGGACTAACCACATGACATTTTACCAACACTATGTAGCTTCTAGTATCAGAATGAGTCTTATAGCTATCAAAAACTTTTTATCTTCAGCTGTAAGAATCCATATGTGAACTTTTAGAAATGACTTAAATTTCCTGCATTAATCTCAGTCGGAATACATTACAAATTGCATTAAAACTAATAATTACTGCATCACACAAATGTTACAAGTCCAGTATAAAGTTGATAATTGTGGTTCATTATTGTGTCTATTCATCTATGGTCTTTCTGCAAGATTTGGGAGGAAATTATTGTGTCACATATATGAATTAAATGCCAATTAAATAATGACTGCTTTGCTTTTAAGTTAAGTGCACCACATAGACACTATCAAATTGTAAAAACTTAAAATGTAAAAGTGCTACTTTCTTTGGGATCTTTAAAGATTAAAGAGCATTACAGGCTGTGTTTAAAATGTGCTTTTTATATACCTAGATTAAACGTTTCTGTACTGCATTGCAAAGCAGTGGAGAAAGCTTCACATTTTCATTTACTTAGCTATACGAGGTCCAGACATCTTAGAAACATTTAGGTGGAATTTTTTTTTTTTTTTACTTTTTGGGCCAATTCTGTTCTTAATTGTTATTCTACTATAAAAATAATCTTAAATAAAAACTGCATTATTACACTTATGATGAAAGTAAAAATTATAATATCATTGGACCAAAATAGTTTCGACATTAAGTCTATGTTTGTAATATGAACAGCTGATGTATAATCTTCTATGCTTTTTACTCAGCAACAACATTCATTCATATCCAGATTTTTATCACAAAGCCACAAGCTCCACACTTGATCCAAAAGCTCTATAGCTCCTAGGTATGAGGTTTAACTCTTACACACCTTAATTCCTTCACTTGCAGGGACAACATAAAAGTGATTATTTAGGGTGTGTACTGCCATGTCTGTCACAGAGCAGCATATCATAAAATAAACACACACAGACTGTACGTGCTGTACAGGAGTCAAGCCTGAGCAGGTACTGTGCTGTGCAGCATCAGTGATGTAACATCATTGGAAAGCAAAGATAATTTTGTGTGTAGAAACTTAATCTATGTACTGTATGCTTATGCTCTACCTTTTAATGTCCACTATTCTATGCTTTTCATTGATGTAAACAAGATATTTTTGAAATGCAGCATATCTTTATTTTTTACGATTTGGCACACATTAGTAAGATTTCCAAAAATGCAGACATATTTTAGGACATATTTATATATATATATTTTTTACAAAGAAACCTTTGCGGCTGTGAGATTACAGGACAAATCAAGCCTGAAACACAGAAAGAGCAAAATTGGTTGTAGTAAGGTCTGCATATTATAATGCTTATTTATGATTTTTAGATGTTTCACACTTTAAATTTTTGCCAGTTCATTCAGATAAATATTGCAAAATCAAACACTGATATTTGAGGAAAGGAATTATATATATATTATGGCCACCAACCACACATGAGGCAGGAAGCAGAACAACTTCCATGTTGATTGCTTTCCACTGACGTAAGTGATACAACTCTTGCCTCTCAGGTGGTGTTCCTTTTTAGCTGCTGGTGGACAAGTGGTCTCTTCAGTGTCTCGGCATGGTAATCCATGGTGCATCTGTGTATACACCCCTTTTCCTTTAGTTTCATTCATTTACTGTATATCTGTGGGGTGTGCACACTTATAGAGGTAAATGTTTTGTACATGTGCAGTAGTAAGTGTAGCATGCCATTTTAGGTAGGTTTGGGTTGTAGAGGTGGGCAGGTATTGTTTAACGCTACATGCTATGTAAAATATGTATGTATGCTGTGGTATTTTACATTGATTTTATGAAGTTTATTCAAATAAAGTTTACTAAAATTGTGGGCATGCAGGACTCAACCACTTGAGACAGAAAACTACATATTCAAACACTTGCAATGTAAAAAATGTAATGTATATAACCTAATGTCCCAGTGCTGTAGTTCTTGGAGTTTGTGCTTTTAAAACACTCCAGCAATGGGACTGACCATTGGGCACACTACCTTGACGTCTGAGGCAAGATCAGAAGCTCTCTTGTCATATTACAATATCTGATGAGTCACTTTCATGGGAAGATGTCCTCTCATACAAAAAGTAATGAGTATAGTTTGTCGGAAGTTATGTATACAATCATGTTAGGAAACATAAACTCTCTCTGGTATCTCATTGACATCTTCCACATTGTTTGCAATATCACCTCTGGTTATTTTGTATGATGAAGCTTCAGGTTGGGTCTGTGACTAAAACCAGCATACTGTGGGCACCTGTGGGGCACTGCCCCATTACACCCTTCCTGCTACTGACTCATCATTAGTAACGGTTCTGGAATGTGGCATGAGTAAAATGGGTAAAGGGGTTCATGCTGGTGCTTGTTGTTTGTGAATAGCAATTTTGGAAAAAAAAGATCATCACCACACGTTAAGATGTACCACTTTTATTTTGGAGTTTGTTCTTAAAAAAGGTGCACTGAACTCAGCGGATGGGGATTGTTTTGTTATTGCTCATGTTCAAGTAAATCATTGTCTTTTATTCTTAACTCTTAACTTCTTAGCTTTATGTTATATATTGTGGAGTACAAATAAACTATATGACCAGAGGTATGTTGACATCCTTGCTTTTTATCAGGGCTGGGCAAGTATCGATAAAGGGCATATGGTTAAAAGGTAACACTATATTAGTGCCTATCTTTGAATACAAGCATAGAGCAGATTTTTTTTTTAAATGTAATTTAATAAAACATCTTCCAAGATAATGGTTGTATGGCTGTGATATCATGAGGAAACAATTTTTTGGCAATAGACATATACAATACTATAACATAAAAAGAAAAAATATGCAATGTGCTAACAAAGTTTAAATTAGCATATGTGCATATTTAATCAGATGTTTAAGGCTCTGGCTAATGTATTCATACTCTCTAATCCCTTAACGTGCTCACACCTGTTAACAGTGGGGGTGTGGCACTATTTGGGGAGAACCAAAAAAAATAGTTTAGTTTTACGGCAGTGTTTTACTTTAAAAATGTCTTGTATGTAGAAATTATTTAGTCGAATACTATCAACAGGGGAAAGATTAGTCATAATTTCTATGATAAATTATCAGGCTATGTTTTATTACTGAAGTTCCAGGTTCAGGTCAGCTGTCATATTACATCACAGTGCATTGAGCTTGTAAAGAATTTTAAACTATGTTTTTTATATCATGTCCATATAGTACATAACCTCTATGTATTATTTGTTGTAACAAATAATTTTTAATTAATTGTTTTAGTCAGTGGCCATTGTTTCTGAAAAGTTAAAATATGGACCTAAATTATACATATTATACATTATACATAAAATATACATATTTAACATCTGTTTTTGGGGGTCAGGGGTCATCTGAAAATCCAAATAAAAGTATGTGTATGTATATATATATATATATATATATATATAATATCACAAAAATGTTAATAAAAGGTTACACTGTACAAGTAAAGAACAGATTCTGTAAAGACTATTTTTAGAAAGCGAGAACATTGTTTTTTGTATAAAGTTGATGCTGTTGGTCTTTTTCTCTAGATTACAAGTTACACATTTCTAGAAATAAATTGTGTTAAATTACAATAGATTTTGACCTTAAGAATACATAAGGTTGTATTAATCACATTACCTTTAATGGTATTTAAAAATGTTGACTGAATTTCGCTTACCAAATACTTAATATACATACAGTGTCCAGTCATAAACCACTTGTTATTAATGATATGAACAATTTATATTAATGATGGTAACTTTAATATTAAATTATGTAAATATTTTCAAACATTTTGAATTATGTTACAGAAAAATTCTTCTGTGTGCCACTTTCCAGAATGTCCCAACATTTGGAATAGGATGTCATTTAAATATCAGAGCATTAACAGTATTCATAGACAGCATTAAAAGAAATTTTTTATATATATATTTTTATAATGTTCTTATATTCTGAATATAATTTATTGTTGCATATAACAAAAAGACATATTTAGATTTTATGCTTTTAAAAAAAGTATTTTTGTAAGTCTTATATATTTTTGTAAGTATATTTGTACGCCTTATAGATTCGTAGAAACCAAACATTCTCTACAGATCCCACCAGAAAAAGGATTGACTTTGGAGAGAATTCTTTGTAAGACTCAGTGTAACTAACTTGCTTTTTAATACAGTCATGACAATTATTTTCTTTAAAATAAATTTAAATTAATTTGTTATGTTTTTAAACTTTATACTTGTATAAAGTTTGAATATGTATTTCCTTTCATTTCAAATATCATAAAGGTTCATACATCTTTACAATTTTTACAACTGTGCAAGGTTTGGATGATTATCAGATTTGTATCAGTGTATGACGTTCCTGTTAATTTTTTTGTATCTTTATTATGACAAACACTAAAACTTAGGGTGTGTCTGTGGGCGTCCGGTGTGAATGTGGGCGAGACCGGGATGACCTGCTGTGACAGCACTGGGGGTGGGTGGAGTTAAGTTCACTATGTAGAAGCAGAGAGCAGTGCTGAGACAGGCCTCACATTTTGTAGCCCAAAGGCATCGTTTACTTAGAAGGAAAACAGGGCAGAAAGGAAACCTGAGCAGACGAAGAAAGACAGAGCAAAAGAGAGAGAGTGTGACCGAGTGAGACAGGCCAGCGTGAAGCAGGAGGAAGTGAGGGCTGGAATACGACCACAGTGCTGCAAGCTACTGTTGAGAAAAGCAGAAGGACATTTTCTTCACACTGTATCAGGCGTTGGCTCCAAATCCTAAGCCTTTGCTCTTGAGAAGATGAGTATGTCACAGAAAGCTAGGAACTTCTCCACTGACAGCATGAACAGAGCCAGACTGCCTTCAGATGATGTCTTCTATCAAGGCATGCTCAAAGCCATGGATGGTCGCAAAGGTAATTGAGTGATGTCTACTACTAATGATGTCCTAAATAATAGACCAACAATGATTTATTTAGAGGCAGTGACTTCTGCTGAGAAGTTCTTACTTCTTCCAAAAGATTTTCCACTTCACCCGGGACTAGAATCCTTTTGCATACTTTGTGGTTTTTCTCCTAGAGAGATGTCTTTACCATAAATACAGGATTGCTCCATAATTTTCTT
This sequence comes from Corydoras maculifer, assembly GCA_019802435.1. Classification (NCBI taxonomy): domain Eukaryota; kingdom Metazoa; phylum Chordata; class Actinopteri; order Siluriformes; family Callichthyidae; genus Corydoras; species Corydoras maculifer. The sequence continues at coordinate 1,287,254 of JAFMOD010000491.1, forward strand.
AGAAAAAAATTCAGAAATAGCCCTCTCATTTATGAAGTACATGTTATTTAAATTTTTTATTTAATCAAAGGTTTGTATAGTATTACAAAGAAAAAGGCAAACGTTTGTGCTTATTTAGTTCATTTAAATTGCTGTTTTGCAAAATGTAATTTCAGAAAATCTTAATTTAAATGAAGTAACAATAGAACATTACACATACAACTACACGTACAAAGGTATGATGTGACACGTTGTAGAATAGCGAAAAAACTCAAAAAAATACAGAAAATTGAAATGTGAAACAGATCTCTTAACTTAAAAACTTTGAGGGAACTGTTGTAAGAAGCAGAAATAGTTTTGTATAGCATGGAGGATCTCGGTGCCTTGGTGCTTTAAATAAATCATAAAAATCCTATGTCAGCCTCTTTGAGTTGTCCTGGAAAACGTCAGTGGTATTTGATATAATTTACAGCAAAATACATCTTTATACCACAATGGTTGTTGACTCCTGTGTTTCCTTAAAAAAAGATTAACTTTCATATATAAAATATTAATAAAAATAATATTTTCATGGGTTTGGATTTGCTCTGTGCAATTGTATGAACATGTCATGGGTATTTGTAATTACAGTTCTTTTTATGAACTACTTAGTATGTCTCTTGTCTGATAGGGAACATTCCTTAGCTCACTTTATTGCTACATATTGGCAGTAAAAGTGCATAAATCTGTAATTGAACCACCAAGCTGTAAAGACCACACCTGTTTTATCCAGGTACCTGCCCTTTCCTGCTGTAGTTGGCTTTAGGTCATCAGTAGATAAACAAATGGGTGTAATGCTGAGTAAATAATGTTTAAGCCTCCATAGAACAAAACACTGACATAAAATCTGTGAATAAACTTTCCCATTTTTTTTGGACTTAACCTTGCTGGCATTGCATTGACATAACCTCTTAAGTTTATCCTTTTAAATGTAAATTGTTATAGAGACTTGTTTTGCTGGAATTTGAGGATTATAATTTGAATATGTGTCCTGGATTTATCATTAATTTTATTAGTCTAGCTAATGTCCTGACCTCACATAGCCCCGAAGGTGGTGCCCAACATGACAAATTGTTGGAGTGCCAGTTTAACTATTAAAGGTGCAATGTGTTGACTTTAAATGTATTTGTCCTTCTCAGAATGACTGATTTGATGACCTATGGGAGATGCTGATTCACAAATCATACAGCTGCAAGCTTCTGAATGATGTAGGGTACAAACTTCCCCTGAGTAAATAACAGGAATTCCTGTAGTTAAAAAAGGAAATTATCCATTTTGCTCAAAGTTTGTAGAGTAATCACTCTGGCAACATTGATTCTAAGCACTTTGCGTTCCCTCCACCCAGTCGGTATAGAAAGTAGAGAAACTGTAGCTGGTGGGTGTGTCAGTGGTTGTCTGATTTAAGTGAGTGTTAATAGCTGTGGATAATGGTTTTCTTTTAACTTGCAAAACATGCAAGCCAAAGCTTTGATTTACCACCATGAAACTTGCTCTTCAACTTTCTTGCTTGTTAGTTTTTGTCCTTTATTATGGTTCTATAAATGGTCTAATAGTGTCTGCTGTTAACCTGAACTGAGCCATGCTGTCTCATAAGTATAATGTTATACAAAATTGATAGTGAAAGAAAAAAGTGAAAAGCAGGGGTCCACTGTCATTTCTTGTTCATTATTGTTTGATGATCCTCTTAATTGACTGTTTTTTTTTAAATGCTGATAAAGAGATATTCAGGTTATTGTTAATAAATATTTTTTGTTTTTTTGCATAGTTGAGAATAAATTATGCATTACATCCTATTGGTTAATATGAAAATTGTAATATAGATTTTTTTTTCATTACATATTCAAAAACATTGTACAGCATATTCCATGATCTAGTAGCTTGAGGGTTCAGAAATATCTTTTGTCTAATAACCACTAATAACCAAGTCATCACCAAGGAGATGTGTTGTGAATGGTCTAACAGCAGCAGTTGTGCTGTTCCTAGTTGTGCTGTTCCTTGCCTTTGATACCTGAGAGCGATTTGTGTTAAAGCTAAGTAAGTATGATAAGAACAATATGTGAGTCATAAAAATCCGTTTTCAAACTGTCAATTCACCCATGTTATCATGCACTAACCCTAACCATGGTAGTGATTCTTTATATCACCTAATGGAACATTCATAACCATTAAAAGAGTTAAGATTGTATAGCTTTATTGTTATAGATGATGTGCAGTTGGGAAGGTAAGCTGCAATTGGAATTTTTTTTATTTATTTCTTATTTCTGGAAAATAATTTTAAAAATATCAATGCAGTGTAATATTCTGTTATTGTATTGAATCACACCGCATAACACCGGGTGAATCATATAGTATCGAATTAGAAGTTACTTCTTGTTAGGAGCTGACAACAACTTTAGAGGTGTTTAACATTGGTTTCTGTGATGGCGTATATAGATTTACATCTCTAATTATCAAAAAATGTTTTCTTTGTTTATACTATATACTGGAACACCTCACATTACACCTATTGGGCATTTATGAAATGGTATCATATTCTTTGCAGGTATAACAGGTTCCAATATATTGGGAAGGCTTTCAGTGTCTGTTGGAATTTTGAATTGCTTATTCATCCAGAAGTACATCAGACAGCAATGTTGGAAGAGACAGCCACACCAAAACTCAACCATGCCTTTATAGACCTTGCTTCACACAATGTGGTACAGTCATGCTGGAACAAACAAAGACCTTCCCCAAACTTATACATTTATTTTAAAACATTTTAATCAAATTATATTACTTAAGTTCAAATAGTGTATTTGACATATCCCCATAATACCCTAAATTCTTATATATAATCGAGACACAGTGCCAAGTGAAATCTATTTTTTTTTTGTATTTTGGTTTGTGAGTAACTCTGTCACACTGATTTTGCATTGTTGTGCCCACATATTTTTTTCTGGGAGCTCTGTTTCTCTTCCACAGTATAAAGAAATTAATGCTAGATGTAAATCTGTAGATTTGCAACAAATGAACAGATTTAATTGTATTTCACAAATACATTTGAATGTTTTAGTATAATGTTGTACATTTCTCACATTTATCTGCATTCAGCAGTGTCTTTTGAAGAAATTGCAGTCTGCATCTCAGCCAAGTGATATCATGTCACAATTATTAAGTTACTGTGGGAATTGTATTAAATTCTTATTGGTGCCACACTGATTAATAGGCCCTCTGTTCACATTCATTAGGAGGACGTTTAGTGAAACATCCTGTATAATCTCATCATACAAATAAATATTCATCTTAAAAGACTTAAAGAACTTCTTTAAGAATGTCTTTTAAGAATGTCTTCTTAAAACCTGATGTTGTATCTCTGCTCTACATGGGTTAGACTGTCTAATTATTTCTAACTTTAGCAATTTATCAACAACGGTGATTGTTTTAGCCTTTTGATGTTGGTACATACAATTAAATATATATAGACTTTGAAAGGACTGATGAATTTTTGTATTATAAAATGGTTTATATTTTAGGGGTTAGTAATTGTTTTTTTTTGTACCTGAGTGCTGCTCTAGGTGATACAGATTAGGATAGTCCAGATTCCCTGTCTTTAGAACCACACTGTTTTATAACAGCACTCACTATAATTTTGGCATGCCATGTCCTGGTGATGTGCCATGTGACCTGATCTGTAAAGACAGTAAACATTTGAACCAGTTGCTGCCTGTGGTTTTGTCATAATGAACATGTTTGTGCGGAAGCAAATATTTTCTTTTTTTTTTCTTACTTTTTTTCTTTTATGAATGATATTTATAATTATAGTGGATGTAATGAAATGAGTAAAATAGTTTAGAATATGTATTTGTTACTGATTTTGTAAATAAATATGACTTTTGGCTTTTACAGATGAACGAGACAGAGTACAGAAAAAGACTTTCACAAAGTGGGTCAACAAACATCTAGCCCCAGTAAGTCATTTTTCTATCTGTTATCTAATTGTCTTACAAGTCTGTCTTGTTTGTTTTATATGTACACCTTACCATACTATCTCACATGTTGTCTAATTTGAACATCCTACCTGACCTTGCATCACCTATTTTAATCCATTAGCTTGTTTCACTTGTTTGCTTCACCTATCTGTCTTAATTATACTACCTATCATTTACAACTATTCCTACCACCTCTCTCTCTGGCCCATCGGGTCTATAAAGAATATAAAAAAAATATGTATTTTTATAAAGGATAACTTAAAGAAATTATTGTTGTTTTTTTCTTTAAACATCTGTCTGTCTCACCTTTAAGCTGGCTGTCTTTCATGTCTTTCTCACCTTTTTGTCCTGCTTGTCTGTTTTGTTTATTGTCCTTGTTTTTCTCACAGGTTTATCTCACCTGTGTTTCATAAATGTCTTACCAGGTTTTACATTTCCATCGCCCTTTAGCTGCCCTGCTTGTTACCTATCCGTCCTACCATTTCCTACCTATTTCCTTTCCTTTTACACTTTTTGCCCCTTGCCTCTTATAATTTTCACAATTGTCCCACAATGGACAGTATGTAATTATGTTATTACTCTTATTATAAACAGAAACACACACACACATACACACACACACACACACACACACACACACACACACACACACACACACACACACACGTGTCTTTGTTACATATTGGGGGCACAAGACCAGACAAAGCCAGGTCAGAACCACCCTTTTGAAGGGGCTACTGACAAGGTGAAATATGATCTGAGTTCAGTAAGATCCAATTACAACACCTAACACAAGAATTTGTATTGTAGGCTAGACCTGGCATTTTACATTGGTGTGGGTACCGTCAGATCAGTGAGGAACACTTTTTAAAGTGTTAATACATTTTAAAAGGAAAAACTGAATCAAACATACAATTATGACAAATATACAGTTTTTGTTATTTCTTTTGAGCTTTTTACAATCAAGATCATATATATATATATATATAAGGAGACAACAATTAAACACAAACATTCTATTTTTTGGGTTTGGTGTGCAATCAGGCCTTTGTGTGTAATCAGGCCTTTTATATCCTCATGAGAATATAGAAAAAAGTGCGCGTGCACACACACACACACACGCACACACACACACACAAACACACACAAACACACACACACAAAAATCTTTACACCTCATAAATGACATTCCAGAAGTTGGTTATCTTTATGTAAGAGACTGCAAATTGGGTGTATACACGCATGTACATTTAGATTAGTCATAGATAAGCAGCTTTTACAGTGTCTCTTTTTCAGGACCCCAGTCTATGAAAGTTCAGTGTAAAAGTTACCTCATATTTATAGTTATTTAATCAATTTAAGAAAACAAGACATTGTCTATCTTGACAATGATGTTGCTGTCAAAACTTTCTTTCATCTTATGGCAAAATCACTTACCGGTACCCAGTCAATAAAATCTCAGTAATGCAGCCAATATATAATATTTTCTATTGCAATTTTATATGGTATTTAAAAAAATTAAAAGAGTAAGAGATGATAATGATGCATAATACAATAAAATACTCTTGGAATTTTGATTCATCAGCCTTATTCAATAAAGAGAATAATGAAATGCACACAGTCTGAGGTGCACTAAATTAACCAAAAGGACTTCTGTACACAGGAAGTGCATGAGTCATATGACAATTCATTCAATAAAGAATACTTTAGCAAAAGTTAGAAATAAAGTATCTTTCACCCCTAATTTTAGATCATGTTTAACACCTGTCATCATTACACATGCTTATTTATTACTGATTCCACCACACATACAGTATCAGCTTGTGTTGTCTCTGCCTAATGCTAATCAGGAGTGTGCTTGGATGTAATGACTGGGTGGGGCTAGATTGGGTGTAGCCAGTTAAGAGTTGAGCTGATGCACATTATTTAATGAAGATCCCCCCCTAAACAAACTCATTGTTGTTTTCTGTGTGTTGGCACATATTAATTATTTGACATTTGATCTCAGGTGTTCTAAACTGCAATTACTGCAGCTCTGTCTAAAAGTATCAATTGTGTTTACTTGATATTTCAGACAACCATCACTGAAATATACATTTCTTTTTAACTGGTACACATTTTTTGTTGTTAATTTTTTAGCGCTTCAGTGCTCAGTATATACAAGCCAAGTAAACATAAAACTGGCCAAATGCTATCTTTAAAAGATTCAATTCCTGGTTCGAATCCCAATCTTGATGTGGGTTTCCTCCGGGTTCGCCGGTTTCCTCCCACAGTCCAAAAACATGGATCAAGGTTAATTGAATTTTCCAAATTGCCCCATATAGATTGTGTTTGTGTGAGTGTGTGCCCAGCAATAGATTGGCACCCTGTCCTGGGTGTATCTGTCCAGCGCCCGAGATGTTCTCCCCTGGATGGGCATGTGGAACCCCCTCCGACCCTAATAGAGGGTAAAGCGGAAGATAACGGATGGAAGGAATACAAGAAACAGCCATATAGGACATATATATATATATATTTTAATATTATTTAAACACATGGGTGTTATTATTATGTCTGAATTCAGACAATGCATAAGCAGTAGACCATAATGTACTATGGAGTTTACTATGGAGGTCATAAAAAGAGACGATGAATAAGTTTCCTTGTATCTGACAGGGCAAAGACTTTTTTTTAGTGTGAATAAAACCTGCCACTCTTGTTTCCACCCTTCCCCACCATTTCCACCAAGTTTTGATTGGTAAGCAGCTGTAATGTAAATACACAGCAGGATGTATAGAGATTATTGCTGTGTGCTGATGGACAGGTCGGATATAGATCTGACACAAGGACAGAAAAGGCGTCTGCAGACGATTTACTCCTCACACCTCACAATATACCGCTAAGTCAATAGAATGTTTCGTTGACGCGTTGCAAGACTGACATCTAGTGGTAAAAAATGACTTTACATGTGTAATACGTTTTAAACACAACTATCACTTTGAGGCAGTTGATTAATTTTCTGCAGCTGGGTAGCTTCTGTTGTCCAAGACAGATCGTGACTTAACAAAACAAATACTGAACTAGCACATGATTAATATGATACAACTAATACTTCAACCAGTGTATGTAATCTCGTTTGACATCAACTAGGAGGATACACAATAAAAAAATTGGTGCATCACTGTTTTGTGCAAAATACTTATATATTTAATATAACATGAACTGCACATTAACATCAAGAAGTATTTACATACCCCTTCGTAATTTGTAAATCTATTAATTTACATATTAATTTATTGTAATTTATTATTTAGTGCTTTGCAGTTTCATGTTTAATTCAGTCATTGCCCCTAATATTTTGTGTGTGTGTGTTTGTGTGTGTGTGTGTGTGTGTGTGTGTTTGTGTGTGGAGGTTAGTCCGTTCATGCAGCACTGAAAAGCAGAGGTAAAGAAACATCTGCACACAGGCCTGAGCAGAACTGGAATCTGCTTCATTTTAGCTATTAATGCCCTAAAGCTTTGGTCTCTGATCAGTTTAGAAAAAAAATGTTGCTTTTGCCGTAGGCCTTGATCACATTAAATATGTCATGAACTAAATTCAGTTAAATAGTCCCTAAACAGCATCTTAATTTCATTACTTCATCAGCACTGTGTTTTCAGCTTCTAAAGCTTGTAAAATAAACCTATTCCTATTAACACATTATCACTTTTAAAATATACTTTTTTTAATAGTTTCATGAATATTTTGAGCTGCTCTACTCATATCAGTCTTCGTTATATTTAAAGATAGCAGTGATTTTACCAATTTTTTATTAAACCTTTACTACCTCCCATTATTTAACATTGTTCTGGAAAAAACATGATTTAATTTATAAATATAAAACAAACCGGCAAGAACTAAATATATCAACTATGCTGTTAAACTTTGTCTCATTCCACTTATTAGACCACTATCCTATGTATCACTTTAAGTTTTATCTTCAGTACTATCTGCAAGGGCACCTCAATAACCCATGTTCCATGAATAATTAATGAATAAGTCTGTTTAGGGGGGAAAGCCGTAGGTTCACACTGTGTGAGTGGAGTAATGGAGGAATTAGGAGAAGAATGAAGGGAGAAAGATTCTAAGAATATCAGTTCTGGCACCTGGTTAATCAGAAGGTGTGTGTGTGTGTGTGTGTGTGCGCGCGCACATGTGTTACCCCAGGGACTACATTCCTGACTTGTGTATCTCTTTCTGTCTGACTTTATTCAATAGTTGGTCACTGAAATGTTTTTTTGCTTATTAATGGCCTAATGTTGCTTGTGGTGTAAGTGTTTTGTAATTCTTTTTATTCTTCTCATAGACACAGAGGCTTGTCAATGATCTATATGAAGACCTCCGAGATGGACATAACCTGATATCTCTGCTGGAGGTTCTCTCCGGAGAAACACTGGTAAGCCACAACGTTGTGTGTATTTATGTCTAATTAACTTCTATATCTCAAATCTTACACAGCACCAACCCCTCCACCCTCAAAGCTACATTCTAATACAAGAAACAGTATCCACCCAAAGTGTAGTTTAGAACGCACAGTATCAGAATTATTCTGCCTTTGTACTTAAAAGCTGTATTTAGACAAGAATTCTCTTTATTATGAAATTGGGTCTTGGGAGCAGAACTGGTATACAATTGAAGTGTTAGGAAAATGCTGCTTTGTTTGTATTTGTAAGTGATCTTTTGGCTGCAAAAGTCTATGAAGTGGGTCTTTTTTGCAGGAGCAGAATCTAGGTGTTAGTTGGTCTTTCCTTGTTTGTCTTTACAGTATTTTTGTACTTTAAATTGAACTTTTTGAACTCGAGGCAGACGACATGAGGTTGTTTGGTGCAATAATTGTGTAGATGACAGATATGAATACAACAAAAGTTCTACATTCCAAATAAAACCCTATTGTGGATGTAGCCTAAATATTCCCTCTTGTGATATAACAAAGTTGAGTACTCATCACACTGATCTTATGCTAATGTAATAAAAAAAATAGAAACCTGGTACTTTAGATTAAAAAGTAATAGATTTTATTCAGGTTAAAATCGAAAAAACTTAAGTTTTCTTAATATTTTTTAAATAAGGACCCAATGTAATTGTGTCACACCCAAAATGCTGGCTCTTAGATGTTGCCTGGCTCCATAAACTGCTTTTCTCATTAGCTGTAACAAATTAACTGGACATTCAATGCTTTTCTGTGGTGGAACTGAGTGCCACCTGTTTGACTCCATATTTTCCTTCTTTGCCTCCATCTCCTTCTGTACCTTCCTACCTCTGTATGCTGACCTTTGATCTCTGCCTTGTGGGCTTTGCCTCCTCACTTTGCACTGCTCTTGCTGGGGCTAGTCGAGGGAGAGGGACGTGGTGAGGAACTTGCGGTTGGTGAGTGGGTTTAGATAATTTTCTTTTATGGGACAGCATTGCTACAGCAATCTATAGCTTTAAAAGCACATTCAGGTTAGCTGGGTGGAATGAGAGCAGAGCTATTTTTCTATCATGACTATCATGAATATAACAATGTAATCTCTTCAGGGATCAAACCAGTTTTTAGCTATTAAAATTTAATTGCCAAATATAGTCAAGTTAATTTTTTTTTTAATTCCACCTTTACTTGCACTGTCCATATTGCTTAAAAGAATTTTCACCAATCAGAGGTTGATAACCCTGTTTAGATATTTAAACTGCTTTGAATGGCATGAAGCAGTCAATGCCAGTTATCATCCATCCATCCATCCATCCATCCATTATCTTCCACTTTATCCTCTACTAGGGTCGCGTGGGGGGTTCCACATGCCCATCCAGGGGAGAACGTCTCAGGCGCTGGGCAGATACACCCAGGACAGGGCGCCAATCTATCGTTGGGCACACACACACACAAACACACTCTACTGTATATGGGGCAATTTGGAGAATTAAATTAATCTTGATCCATGTTTTTGGATTGTGGAAGGAAACCTGAGAACCCAGAGGAAACCCATGCGGACATGGGGAGGACACCCAGATTGTGATTCAAACCAGGAATTCCTAGCACTGAGAGGCGAATGTGCTAACCACTAAGCCACCATGCCGTCCATGCCAGCAATCAGTGATTCTAAAATAAAAGAACAGCTTTAATTTACTCAAATATTTAAAGTGCTTTTAACCCATGCCTAAATGCCTAAGCACAAGATATGGTAAACAAACTTGTAGCAATGAGCAGTAATAAATATTATTAGACTTCTTTCATTATTTCTCAAATAAAGGTTCCTCTATCCCCCTCCTTATTATTAAACAGGTTTCTACTGCATTAACCTTAATGGACATTAACAGACAACTCTGCTCTTCCAAATTTATATAAATTAATTTTTACTTTTTAACTACTAACATTTTCTGAAAAAAAATGGTTTTATTGTATGCTAATGTTTAATGTTAAACTGTAATGCTCCCTGCTTTTCCTTTCACATCCTATATCTCTATCACCTATATCTAATGAGGTTCACTTTAATTAAAAGCTCATGTTCAGTCATTTATTATGTTTTACACTAATGAAAATTAGCTGCATGATTTTTTTTTTCATCATGCTTACATTTTTCTGACCCGTACTATGATGTTTTGGGTGTGAAACCAATACAACATGTTCAACATAATAATGTTTAATTGTATTTTAGTTTATAATCTACCTCAATTAGCCTGCAAAATCTAAAAAAAAATCATATTAAATTATTCTTCTTTTCCTTTTACTTCTTCTTTTTCTTCTTCTTCTTTTCCTTCTTCTTCTTCTTGTTCTTGTTCTTTTTCTTCTTCATAGTAGTAGTCGTAGTAGTATTTTTACTGTCTAATGTTTATTATGCTAATATAGAAATATTATTATTACTTAATAGTTAGTATTTGTCACTAACATATACAAAATGTAAATTATGATGATGAAAAAATTTAAATATTGAATGAAAGATTTGTGTGTGAGTAAGACTGTTACAATATTGAAGTTTAATTTTAATGTAAAATAAATCTATTATTCATTATGTAATTATGTAATTCATGCACCTATTAGGGGAACCAGTAAGCATTTTTCTTTTTTTTGTGGTATGCATCAGCCTCGGGAGAAAGGCCGCATGAGATTCCATAAACTTCAGAATGTACAGATAGCTCTAGACTTCCTGAAACACCGGCAGGTAAGCAGCGCCTCAGTGTTTAACCATGAATGTAATAGAACATAATAAAACATAGAACAAATAAAAGAACTCATTGTTTGTGTTTGTGTGCATGTGTGTGTTCAACAGGTCAAGCTGGTGAACATCAGGAATGATGATATTGCCGATGGTAACCCTAAGCTTACACTCGGGCTGATCTGGACCATTATCCTTCACTTCCAGGTTTCATCTTCTGTCAGTATAAAGTTCCCTCATTACCATTCACCTCCTCCACTGGTCTAATTGGGTTCACTGGCTGGATTTAATCTTAGTCTTTTGGTGGTTTGGGTTAAAACAGTCCATTGTCATTTAATTAAATTGATTTCTGTAAAATATTTGGTTTTTTTCTGAATTTCTTAAAATCTGGGTCTGTCTCTTTGATCTCACTAACCAGATTGTCTGTATATATCATTTATAAAGAAAACATTGCATTTTCAGTTTTGTCTGGCTAGTCTAGATCAGATCAGATGCTTAAAACTAATTTAATTAACAGCTAATTTAATATCATCACAATTGATTTATTCTTGATAATAATGTAACATTTATTTTTAAAATATTACCATTTCCATTTTACTATTTTATATTGTTTTTTGATATTACTCCAGAGTTAAATAAATCTAAAATGGAAAAAAGTAAAGTTTGCATTAAGCAGTAAGTTAATAAATATTTAATTTTAATAAATCATTTTGTAAAAACACATCCAAAACATTGCTTCTCAGCTTACCTTCACATATAGGGGGGGGGGGGGGGGCCCCCCCCCCCCCCCCCCCCCCCCCCCCCCCCCCCCCCCCCCCCCCCCCCCCCCCCCCCCCCCCCCCCCCCCCCCCCCCCCCCCCCCCCCCCCCCCCCCCGTGGCCGTTAAGGGTAAGACACACTGGGTGGGTGGCATGAGCGATCAGGCCAGCCCCCAACATCCAGCTGTCAAAAGTATGGGGATCAGTTCCAGCAGCCATATCATGGGGAAGTTCCAGCATTGAACTAAATACTGCTTTCAAGTCAATTGATACTGAGACCTTGGCTAAGGATTGAGGTCCTGAAAAAAGGTCTCCCCTCAGGGTGACACCAACAGGGGTCTTAAGGATCTGGCACCCCAGACCAGTTCTGATATCGCCTTTCAATCGGCGGCCTAACAGACAGCCATGTACCCGAGTTGAAAAATCCCCCTAGCTGCATTATCTCCTGTTTCCTTTGAGATTTCTGCAGAGAAGGTGGGAGAGGGCTGGTAATGCCCAACAGTGGATCCCTAAAGTTTTTACATATGTTTTTATTTTTATGTACCATTTATATTCAACTTTAAATATAGCTGATTTTTAATTATCCAGCCATTATCTTCCACTTTATCCTCTATTAGGGTTGTGGTGGGGTTTTCCTATGCCCATCCAGGGAAGAACGTCTCGGTAGCTGCGCAGATAAACCCAGGACAGGGTGCCAATCTATCGCTCACATTCACTCACACAGACACGCTCTATATGGGGCAATTTGGAGAATTCAATTGACTTGATCAATGTTTTTGGACTGTGGGAGGAAACCGGAGAACCCGGAGGAAAACCCACCCGGACACGGGGAGAACATGGCAACTCCACCCAGATTAGGATTCGAACCGGGAATCCCTAGCGCTGAGAGGTGAAGGTGCTAACCACTAAGCCACAGTGCCGCCCAATTTTAATTATTATTGACTATATTGGTAGTAGTAAAGTAGTAATGACTAAAACAATAACCAAATAAACCTTGCCTAACGTTACAATTTAATACAAAAAAAATGTAAACAGCTACAATCTGGTAAGTGTTGATCATTAGATATTCATAAATTGTCCTGAATTTAGAACTTTGATTTAAACTTTAATAATGTGACTTGTCCTTCATTGTCCAGCTATTAGGTTAAATCTTGTGAAGGTTCTTATTCTGGAGGTCAGTGGTATTGGCTGGAACGGTTTTTTTACGAAATATGCATGCACACTTTCTTTCTCTTTAAAATCATGCAGTAATCTGCAATCATTTGCTCATTGATGAGGGATATTATTTTTTTTGTATAAATTTTTTTGTGTTTGTGGTAGATTTCAGATATTCAGGTGAATGGGCAATCTGAAGACATGTCAGCAAAGGAAAAACTGCTTCTGTGGTCACAGCGCATGGTAGATGGATATCAGGGTCTACGCTGTGACAACTTTACCACCAGTTGGAGGGATGGCAAACTTTTTAATGCTGTCATTCACAAACACCAGTAAGTATTTACCAAGATATAAAACAGATGTGAGATATTTTATTGTAGTGTATAATTTTAAAAAGTAATGCCCTGATTCACTGCTATTTGAATGAACCATACATCAAAACTTTTGTAAATTATTTATGAAAAAAAAATAACATAACAAAATAACATAACACGTTGTGCCATCAACAAGCTTTCATATGGTCCACATGATCAGATCTTGCCAAGACAAATAACAATAAGTCATTGTATGCATTTCTGATCATATTCTAATTATTCATATACATATTTGCAGAATTTAAAAACACTGACAGATTGCATGTGTGATTAAATTGAGAACTTGATCCATTTAAGAAGTTGGTTGAGGACTGTACAGTGTGAAATGTTGAATAATCATAACTATATATGTAAATAATAATGATTATTTATAATAATGATAATTTTCTTTTTTATCACTTTTTCTATTTCAACTTATTTAAATATATGTATATAAATAAATGCATAAATATAAGTGGCTGCATTTTAACCATATGAAGAACACTTATAAACTATAAAGTTATAATAAATACGTTTTCATTCATTATCTCCCGCTTATCCTCTATTAGGGTCGCGGTGGGGTTCCCCATGCCCATCCAGGGGAGAACGTCTCGGGCGCTGGGCAGTTAGACCCAGGACAGGGCGCCAATCCATCGCTGGGCAATAATATATACTTTGTATTTATAATTGAGCCAATCTAATGTACTGATATGACTACAACAATTCAGTGGAAATACTTATTCCAAAAGAGTACACAAACTTTTTTGCAACAACGCTACACACTTGATCAGACTTGCCTTCCATCCAAAAACTTAGAATCAACTTTATCAGAAGACATTTCTAAGGTATTGCCCTGAGGGAGGTTTGTCATTCAGGTATTCTTCAGAATGAATTTCTTATTCCTGCAGAGGGTAAAAAATTTCACGTTTGATACAGTTTACATTTGATTTTATAAAGAGTTTCTGTTGGTTAGTTTAGTATGAGCAGCACATGCATAAAAGGAGAGAGAGACTGAAAGAGTAAAAGAAACTTGTTTTATGCTCAGAACTATTGAGCGAGTAAATTATAGGTGTGGCACAAGGGGTGTTGTTATGAAAGCAAAGGCAGGCTACCCTGCAGGGATCCTTTCAGGGAGGCATTAACGTGTACTTGCAGGGTTTTGATACGCCCTACTGCTCTTTCAACACCAGAGTAGCAGGAAGGCTGCAATGTGCAGTAAGAGCAAAAGGACACTGAAAAACAGTCTGTTGGGGATAATATATTTAAAAAATTTTATCCTGGCTTTTTTTTTTGTGGATTGTTTAAAAGAGATCAAGAAGACATGGAGAGAATTTTGACAGCCAATTTTCATGAGGAGGACATATTTTTACACATCTTGGAACTGTAATTGAATCCATTGCTGAAGTTGTAAGGGAAATACGTGATTACAGGTTTCTCAGTGTGTCCACTTTAAGAGGCATAATGTTTAATCTAAAGAAGGGCAGGCTGCTGAAGAAGCGACAGGCAAGCAATAATAATTCAGTCACTGATGCTGGAGACCGAGTGATTATGCTGTGTGAAGAAATCCCCTCAGAGAACTCTATAGACTCAGGGAGAGGCTCTCAGTCTCCCGGAACTCACTCCAGTCGAGAGTCTTCAGCGGGAGATCCTGATACAGGAACTGTCTGGAGCTGTAGCAGCATCTCCCCCAAACTCTCACTCGGGGTAGAAAACAGTCCTGGATTTATATCTCCACCCAGTCCAGGAGATCACTACGCTGTGCGTTCTACTCTACACATCAAAGAGTTATACCGGTCTGAACTTCTAGTTCCACTTCTCTCAGTCTCTTCTTAAGCAGGGGCTTATAGTAACAAGACATGATTTGTTCATTTTTTGGATCTATAATAGGTTTAGTACAGAAATTAATTGGATTATATCTGAGCAGCATTGATGATTTTGAGATCAAGGCATAAACAACTGGTGATGATCATGTGGTGTGATAAAGTAATATTACAAAAGCAATGCAATGTGCTAATATCCAATAAGAGTTTAGTACTACAGTTACTTTTTTGTTTATAAGTTCATACCAGAGATACATATCATTATATACTATAACTTATTCATTCATTTATTATCTTCCGCTTATCCTCTATTAGGGTCGCGGTGGGGTTCCCCATGCCCATCCAGGGGAGAACGTCTCGGGCGCTGGGCAGATAGACCCAGGACAGGGCGCCAATCCATCGCTGGGCACACACTCACTCACACAGACACACTCTAAATTGGGCAATTTTTTTGAGAATTCAATTAACTTGATCCATGTTTTTGGACTGTGGGAAGAAACCGGAGAACCCGGAGAAAACCCACGCAGACACGGGGAGAACATGGAAACTCCACCCAGATGGGGATTCGAACCGGGAATCCCTAGCGCTGAGAGGCGAATGTGCTAACCACTAAGCCACCGTGCCGCCTACTATAACTTAATAATGTAAAATTATAACCAAATGCAATTCTGAAATCATGTAAAAAAAAAAGAACTACATAGCAAAAAATGTTTACTTACTTTTAATAGTAAGAAGGGATGCTGTAATTAACCAAATTAACCAAGCCTGGTTTAAAAGTGACATTTTTTGTAAACCTAAACACTAGACTAGATCCAATATTAACAAATATAATCATGTACACATACAATAGTGGCATTTGTCAAAAGTTCTAGTAATATATTTATTTGTTTACTGTTTATGTGGTTTTACACATAGGCAAGTTTATGATCAAAATATTTAGATAATTCTAAGTAGTAGATAATTCTAATATATTTACAAAAAAATTGCCCATGCTTGTAAAATAACAAGAAAATGAAATAAATAAATAGCTAGGATTAACTGACAGATAAAACTGGATTTTATAAGAAAAAAAAGAAGCCAATAATTTGTAATGTTTCTCAAATATCCATTTAGAAATAAGTATAAATGTTTGTTCATTCTTGCAATTAAATCATGTAAACAATAATAATTTGACAACTGCTTAGATTGTATGCCCGAGGAGACAGTTGGCAAGTGATATTTCTGATTTATGGAGCAGGTGTTGTTAATGTTTTTCAAACCAAATATTTTAAATATGTGGTTAACTGAAATAATGTTACTCAAAATTCTTGAAAATTCTTCTTGGACTGGGTCAATACCCTGGTTATGTTTTTTTTCTTTTAAGTATATTTAGTGAAGTAATGTAAAGCAAAACAATTTATATACTGCTGTGTATTTCACATTGATGACTACATACACTTGCTTCTCCCATACTACTACTTAATTCTCAGTTAATATTTGCTTACTTTTAGACCCAGACTGATTGACATGTCTAAAGTGTACCGCCAGACCAACCTGGAGAACCTAGAGCAAGCTTTCAACACAGCGGAGCGAGAACTCGGGGTCACACGCCTGCTCGACCCAGAGGGTTTGTTGTCCTTAGCTCAGTTTTTATCTAGAATCATTTAGTCCACATTTCTAAATATACAGATGTCATATGTGCCCTATACATGTAATCAATTCATTTGTGAGATGTAGTGGTTCTGCAGAATGGTTTAAACATAATCAGCAGGATACAAAATTTCCATCAGCAAATTGAAACTGAGTAAAAGCTGCTCTATTAACTGAAAGGTTGTAATTGTTAACTCTACAAAAATATTGTCAATAATGTAGTAGTTTGTGCACTACAAACCCTAGTTAGCTAAGGTTTGTTAACGTTTTGGTTTAAGTTTTTAGATAATTTTAAGATTTTAATAAAATGTACATCAGTTTTTATTGGTGCAACAACATCCTTTACAATGCATAAATGTAGCTTTAGTACACTAGCAAATAATATTTCCCTGCTTTTTAAATTAGCTATGTTACCACAACATTAAAAACATGTTTTTAACACAGTGCTTAATTTTGTATGCCCAACAAGCCAACACATTACTCTAGACAGATGGTGCGTGTGCTTGTGTGTGTGTGTGTGTGTGTGTGTGTGTGTGCATTCATGTGTTTTATGGGTTTATGTGTTTTAGATGTTGATGTTCCTCACCCTGATGAGAAGTCCATCATCACATATGTTTCCTCCCTCTATGATGCAATGCCCCGTTCCCTGGATGTTCATGATGGAGTTCGAATTAATGTAAGTTTCACAGAGGGCTTAACTCTACAATATAGTTCACCTGTATGTTTAGAAAAGTGCTACATTCCTGGTTAGTTCATAAAAAAACATTATTTGGTTTGATTTGTTATTGTGTATGTTTGGCTGTGTGAAAATAATTTTTGAAGACAAGCTCGAGCCCTTACAAGGTTGTACTTTCTACAGTGCTTAAGAAGAAAAACAAACAAAATTTTTTTTACAGTAGATACTAAACAAAACTTTGATAATTGAGTCATGGATTGCAGCTTATCACAAACTAAATAGCCCAGTTTACATTAACGGTTTTTGAGTAGCCAGTGGCACATCTGAATTGCATAACATAACTATTATATAACTATAATAAATATAGAAGCATGATTTATGTAGAACTCATGGATTTTCTTGACCTTTGTGCAAATTATGAATTTGCTCCTATATTTATCATAACAGGATATTCTAGCTATTCTACAAAACTGTATTAGTGGGGCCTAATTTACAATACCTAATTTACTTAATTATTTACTAATTAACAATGGTTTTTAAATGTATTGTAACCTCAAAAAACATGAACCCCTTGTCAGTAAAGGTGTACTTGTGAGTTGTATATAGTTGTTTTCTTTTTTTTAGACCTATTAGCAACAGCTGGTCATCAGCTGATCAATCCAGCCTTAGACTGAGGTTAGGGTCACCCACCTAATAGACACAGAATTACAAAAAATAATACATATTTAAAGAAATATGAATATATGTAATAACTATATATGCAAATACATAGATAGAAATAAATGTAGAATTATAGAGGAAAAGAAAAACAGCACAATTTCCTCCATATGTACATTTAATTGTATAATTTGTAATTTTGTAAACACAAAAAATAATTTATGTATATATGGTAACGCCATCAGTAAACTAAGGTTATTTATCCTAAAGATCCATTTCTTAAAACTTAGCCTGAATGCCTCCTATTTTCTTTGAACTTGAAAACTTTTGTTATGTGCATCATTCTGAGCTCAGATTACCTGAGGAAACCTGATTATTACAGCAGTGTTATTAGGCCATGGTTTATTTTGGAATCTGATGCATTGTTTCACTAAGCAGACAAGTTTTACCTGTATGCAGGAACTGGAACTCCGTTGGACAGAATACTATGAGCTGGTCACTGTCCTTCTGCAGTGGATTAAACACCATGTTGTTATTTTTGAGGGGAAGAGGTTACCTGCCAGCTATGAGGAGATAGAGGTTAGCTTATACATTTCTAATCACAATATTCCTGTTTAATATTTCATATTAAACACATCATGTTATCTGCTATATTTTACACCTTATTTGTAGTTTTAATTAGACAAAGGTAATAAAGCAAAAGGAATCAAAATGCATGATTTTTTTGACATTTGACTAGTGCAAAAAAGTAAAATTAGACTGTTAAAGATCAGTACAATTACAATTTTTATATGAAATTTATTTAAATATCATTAAACATTAAACTGTACTTCCATAAATCAAATTAAACATAAGTCATTATTCTTTTATTGTAGTAACTTGTGCAAGTAATAAGCATTTGTAGGTTTTGCTGATCGCCTCAATGTGCTTGAGAATGTTTCTACTTCAATAAGTACAGTATATCAATCAACCCTGGTTTTTGCCATTTTATTACTAGTATATGGTGTCGTGCAACCAAAATAAATGGCATAAAAAGTCAGAAAGCTCACAGCTTTTGGCATGCTGGCTGCGGCTCTATATGTATGAGTCATGGCATATTAAACAATGCAGGATTCATTGTCAGGTTTATGATCCTCCCACATCAGGGTGTGCCTGAACATCAACACAACCTCGGGATAGAATTTTATTCTAATCTCAGAACAGTTTGCTGCCACTCCCTGTACCTGAAAAAAAACAAAACATTCCAGTTCCCACATAAATAATTTATGAAATATATCATTGAGCGCTTAAAGGATAAGCAAAATATGTATGTGATGATTCATAGTTTCTGAAAAGCTTCAAACAAGCTTTGAAAAGCATTTAAATAATAACTTAAAACATTTTATATCCATAACAGCCTGTTTAATTACCATCATTAAACATATCATTTACAATGTCTGGAAACTTTTTCAGACTGTTTGTCAATTACAAATACAAAGTGTTTTCAAGCTGTCCATTTGTCCACGCAGCTCTTATTTGTTGAAACTATGTCTTATACACACATAAACACAATTTTTTTCCAGTAACTATTTGATTACTAATTGGATTTTAAAGTCAAAAATAAAAGATGTGTGTGTGCCCTCATATCTATGTAATATTTATTTGAATGCAATGTTTCAGGAACACCTTAAAAAGATTTCTGCATAAAATAGCACCTGTGTCTGACTGAACATAAACACTACAATTTAATGCCTATTCAAAAACGATTCAAATTCCTCTTCTGGTTTCATTATTATTGTTGTTCTCTCATTAAATAATTCAATGTAAATGTACTGTTTATGATAATAACACTTTTTTGGTGTTACTAATACTTTGTGAAACTGCACATTGCACTAAAATGTATGTTTGCATTGCTAGAGTTGCAAAATGCAAATAAAACAAATTAAACAAGGACTAGTTTAAGATATTATCATATTTATAACAAGGACTATTTTGAGTAATTGTAAGAATATTGGCAAAATATCTCAGGATTCTTTGGAAAAATCAGGATTCATCAGTCATAATCCTAGACATAACTTTTAGCTTTTGTGTTATTTATGTTGTATTGTGTAATACATTATGCACTCAAGTCCTATTTAGGCCAAATAGAGAATATTAGAAGGTAACTTAAAGGTTCTTTTTGCTATATTGTAGATCCTGTGGCATCAGTTCTTAAGATTTAAAGAATCTGAACTTCCAGCCAAGGAGTCTGACAAGGATCGCTCCAAACTGATTTACCAGTCTTTTGAGGTTAGTGCTCCCATCCTACTTGAAACACTAGTCACTAGAATTAAAAGACTAGAATTAAAAGACCTTTTATTTTATTTTATTTTAATTTCTTTTTTTAAGACCTTTTCCTAAATGCCCCGATAGCATTGAGTTTTTTAAATCATTTTTATTTTGATTGACTACAGAGTGCAGTTCAATCTGGTCAGATCAAAGTGCCCCCTGGTTACCACCCCATTGATGTGGAGAAAGAATGGGGTCGACTTCATGTGGCCATTCTTGAGCGTGAGAGGCTGCTGAGAACTGAATTTGAGAGGTGAGTGATTGAAGGTGCTGGAATTTAATAAACACTGTATTCCGAATATTATACAATAAACTTTGATAGGTTCAGGCTTGCCTTTTTTAAAAACAGTAGCAGATGTGGTGGTTTATGTGTTGTTGCACAGCCAGTCATGGGGCAGTCCTAGGCTTGTTTAAGGAACCAGCCTTGTGTCTTGAAGGTCCCCAGATTGAATTCCCGTCCCACTACATACTATGGCTAAAGGGTCCTAGGTCATCCCCACCTGTTCCCTGGGTCGTTATACACAAGGGCATGCATGCATGCTCAATTTACCAGTGTGTGGGTATATGTGTGTTTCACTACACAGATGGCTTAAATGTGGAGTACAAATTCCAATTTGTGTAACCAGAGTAGGCAAAATATATCTTTGGTCATTAATAAAATGTTTAAACTGGGCATTAGTTTTGCAGTGCAGTACTAGGTCAACAAAATTTAGAAAAGATCCCTTAGTCATTTTGTGCAAACAGAATGCCATTTGCTTGATTCTTAAGGTTGGTGATACATTAGTGTTTTCATAAGTATTTTGTTTTAAAATAAATCTCTGTCCAACCCAAAATAACTGATACTGCATATTTACGTAAGCTTGCAGTTTATCCAGAAATTTTCAACTGTAATTGGATGCTTTGTAAGTAAATGTGTAGTAATGGAGATATGACTTAGGAAGGGTGAGAGATCACACCCAATCAGGACAAAACAAATGTTTGTTTGCTTTATTCTCCCACAAAAATGAGTTGAACCTGCAGCATTTTCAGAAATATCAATTAATAACAGATAGTTTTAAACTGTCAGAATGTTTTCATTTAACAGAACTGCTGCATTTACAGTATTTAAAATGCAGCTGCACCACTAATCATAATAGTAATACATTGATTTTCACTTTACATTTGATTTTACATTACATTGAAATCTCAAAGTGCTAACCACTCCAAAATGAGGATAACAAATATTGCAGGAAAACTTTAAATAGTCTAAAATTGTGGAAATGCACAGTGTAACTATATTGCACCAGAAGGTATTTTTAATATTGTGGCCTATCAGTGTATACTGAGCTATAGAAACAGCTAGCAGGGCATTTTGGTTGTTGTTTGTTCAGTCACAAGGTGGCATGTTAATTTGAGTAATGTAGCTCACAGTAACATTCATTTCTTGAGCTGGGACTGTGGAATGATAAGTCAGCATCTCATATACTCAGCTCACTAAATATTCAATTTAGAGCCACAAAACACTCAGGCTGGTGACAAAAAGCTCTGTTTAAATGTCTGTTGTGTGGAGTGTGAATTTATAGTTTTCTTCATGGCATTTGTGTCAGCACCATATGAGTACTTGCTACATTCAGGAAGGGTGTAAGTTTTCTGAGCTAAAATGCCATTTCAGTAATGTTGTTAAAATGTATTTCTCAGATTTAAATGAAATTGCTCTTTGTTTTAGGTTAGAGGGGCTTCAGCGAATAGTCAATAAAGTACAGCTTGACTCAGGTGTATGTGAGGAGCAGATGAACCAAATGGAGAAGCTCCTGCAGTCGGTGAGTCAAGTTCACAAATTTACAACTGTTATGAAAACAGAAAAATCAATAACTAAAAAGTAAGCATTGACAAATGTAATGCACAAAGTATTTATGTAATATTGCATTAAAAGATCATGCCTATAAGTGTCGATGTCCGTGTCAACCCATAAGCACTAATGCAGCATATAAAAAATATTTTAATAAATATGTTTTGTACTGGTGGATTACATACATTAATGAAATATATGTATATTCTTCGTTACACCATTTGGATATATTTAAAATGAATTGTAATGCTTTTTTTTTAATCAAGCATCAAGGTTGTGTTTAATTTTTAGTCGCCATCAATAATGAATTAAGGGGAGTTGAGAGCAGGAATAAAGTAGACATTTTAAAGATGTTGAAAATGTGTTGCTTTGTGTTTACTTAAATTACCTATTCATGTTATTTGAACAAATTTGTATGTATGTTTTAAATATGTATTTTAGAGTCCTCAAAATTATTATACATCTGTTCTATGTTTTACACCCTATCCTTTATTATCAGGATTGCTCTAACACATGATGGGCATTGTGCCAGTCCATCACATGGCACCACACACTTACCCTTGTTGTTCAGGATCAGATTTAAAAAGTAATTTGCCCTGTAACCCACACAGACATCAGGAAGACCATAATAAAATTTGTATAGCCACTAACCTATATAACCTGCGAACTGTCATACCCTGAGCAAAGAGAGCCATGAGTAGCCTATATTTATGTATAAAATGTGTAAAATGTAACATAACTAAAAGAATAACGGTACAACTTTATTTGAATTTTAGATTAATGTGAATTTTTTCACCAATCAGGACTGATGGCTAAAATAATATTTATTAGATGTAGGATTTTCACAGAGTTTATTGGGCTGAATTGTAATTGCATGATATTTAGTTATGTTTTGTCTGTAGGACATCCGACTGTTAAATGCAGGAAAGCCAGCACAAAACAGTGGCGAAGTGGAGAGAGGCCTGAACAAGGCTGATGGTATGATCCGTCTGCTCTTTAATGACGTGCAGATTTTGAAAGATGGGCATCACATACAGGCCGAACAGATGTACCGCAGGTGGGCAGACAAATGCCATTAATTTCCTAATAATATATATAAAAACTATAAATAGCTAACTATATGCTAAAAATCTACCCAGGGTTTACAGACTTCATGACCGTCTGGTCAACCTGTTCAGCGATTTCAACATGAGACCTGAAAAGTCAAGTTTCATAAAATCTGAGACTGTATTGAGCCAGCGTGGACGACCAGAGCAGGATGATGTGACGTTACGCTATGCCCAGGATCTTTTGGCATGGGTGGAGGAAAATCAGCGGCGGATCGAAACTGCAGAGTGGGGCTCAGATCTACCCACTGTAGAGTCTCAGTTGGGAAGCCATCGTGGCCTTCACCAGACAGTGGAAGACTTTAAAGCCAAGATTGAACGAGCACGAGCTGATGAGGTAAGACCATCAGAAAGTGATTCTATTAGAGAATTGGGAATGCCAGAAGTAAGTGTAACATGACGTTGGGGATAATGCTTAATGGACATTAAACAAGTCAAATCTTATAACCATTAAACTTTGGAAACATTTATGCAAAATGTTCCTGCAGTTCTATGGAGCTGCTTTATTACAATTTTCTAATGTTAAAAAATAGCACTATATTTTCTAGTTGTTGCATTCTTACTGTGGAAGTTATTTATGTGATGGTCATTAACTGTAGTGTGTGTGTGTTTGTAACAGAATCAACTCTCTTCTGTAAATAAGAGTGCATACAGAGAATATCTGGCTAAACTGGATCTCCAATATGCCAGGCTTCTGGTAAGTAAACTTCCAATAAATAATTCTGCATCTTCTTTCCTTTCAACAAATGTTAAATATTAATTATTTAATGTTACTGTGTAGAACTCATCTAAGTCTCGTTTGAGAAACTTGGATCAGCTGTACGCTTTTGTCAGTGCTGCCACTAAAGAGCTCATGTGGCTCAATGATAAGGAGGAGGAAGAGGTTAACTATGACTGGAGCGATCGTAACACCAACATGACTGCCAAGAAAGAGAACTACTCAGTATGTACACTGTTGTTTATTATTATGGATGAATGATGAATTGCATGAATTGCAGTGATGAGATGTGTAAACTTGTGGGTGCTTTCATCATAGGCACTGATGCGAGAGCTGGAGCTTAAAGAAAAGAAGATCAGTGACATTCAGTTGTCAGGGGACAGACTCATTAAAGAAGGTCACCCTGGCAAAAAGACTGTTGAGGTACTGGTTTATCACTATAGAATTTTTCTTCTTCTTCAGAACTTGTGTATTCATACTCAGATTTGCCTTTAGGCTTTTACTGCTGCGCTGCAGACACAGTGGAGTTGGATCCTTCAGTTGTGCTGCTGTATTGAGGCTCATCTTAAGGAAAACACATCTTATTATCAGGTCTGTTATCTTTCCTGCTTACCTGCATTACTTTAAGACTGAAACAAAATGACATTATTCATGGAAAAAGTGCAAGGATACCCGAATGTAAGGTTGACCGTATAAGCAAAAACAGGATGGGCACCAGAATCATTAATATTTAGTTTACTACCAAGTTCTACTTAAATTTAATAATGACAAACCTGTAGGAGACACACTCTAAATCATTTGAAACATGTCCTGTGTGGAATGATTTGAAAAGTAATGTAAAAAAAAAGATTTGGGATAGTTTTTGAGTAGAATAATGACTGCAAATATTAAAATATTTAACCTTTGTCAAAAGCTTGGAGTGTATTTTGTGGTGATTTGAACTCTAAGCGGCCACTTAATCATGTAATTTTTCAGTCAATGCACATTTTGTTGGAGTCTGCACTTGCATACTATATTCCATTAGTTTCTCTACATACTTTATTCCTCTTTACTTTGATTTCAGAACCGCCACTCAGCAGGTACTTTTTGAGTGGTGGGTGTTTCGCAGCATTGCAGTGACACTGAAATGGTGGTTATATGTTTGTTGCATTGTTGGAGTGGATCAGACCTTAATGCTGCTTCATTTAAATGCCTTGTAGATATAATATCTGGAACAGTAGTTCATTAGCTGGGTGGAGTTTCCATGTTCTCCCCGTGTCCGCGTGGGTTTCCTCCGGGTTCTCTGGTTTCCTCCCACAGTTCAAAAACATGGATCAAGTCAGTTGAGTTCTCCAAATTGCCCCATAAAGAGTGTGTCTGTGTGAGTGAGTGTGTGCCCAGCGATGGATTGGCACCCTGTCCTGGGTCTATCTGCCCAGCGCCCGAAACGTTCTCCCCTGGATGGGCATGGGGAACCCCACCGCGACCCTACTAGAGGATAAAGCGGGAGATAATGAATGAATGAGTAGTTCATTAGACAACCTATTGATTAAAACATCAACATAAAGGGGTTCACAAAGTGCATATATTTTATACAACAAACACTGTGTATTAACAGAGAGTTTTAGTTCATTATAAAATGGCCAGTGAGAATATGTTTTAAAGTGTTCCATGTTTCTCCTTTGGCCCAGCATATTTATTTTTTGCAGTTTTATTTTATATTTGTGCAATATTTGTGCAATACTTACGGTTAACGGTTTGCATTTTTGTTACATATGTGTGCTCTCACCAGGACAAATTCCTGATATGTATAACAATCGATAAAGTGCTTTTGATTCTTAAATGGAAGTTGACATTTTAAACGCAAGAAAGGTTTGTCTTATTAAAAATATAACATGGGACCTTACTTTCAGTCTGCTTTCAATTACACTGAACTCTTTGAATGGCATTAGTGTGCCATTCAAGCACCTCAAAACCTCAGACTTGATGCTCATTTACTCATTACTCATTTTATCTACACGAATTAATGCTGTGTTTATTTTCTTTATCCAGTTTTTCACAGACGTCAAGGAGACAGAGGGGAAGATAAAAAAGATGCAAGACAGCATTAAGAAAAAGTACACATGTGATCGTTCTACCACAGCCACCCGCCTGGAGGACTTGCTGCAGGACGCTGTGGTCAGAAATTTTATCTGTGATTATTTTTCAGATCAATATTGATTTGTAGTGCACTGTATTACTCACAGCTCTGTCTTTTAGGAGGAGAAAGAACAACTTAATGAGATGAAGACCCACATTGCCGGTCTAAACAGAAAGGCAAAGAGCATTGTCCAGCTCAAACCACGCAATCCCACCACCCCTATCAAGGGCAAACTGCCCATTCAGGCTGTGTGTGATTTTAAACAGATGGAGGTTTGTGTATGCCTTTAAACATTCCGAATTTGGGTAGAGGGCATGCCGTTATTACTCTATGCTCACTTGTGATTTGTATGAATAGATCACTGTGCACAAAGGTGATGAGTGTGCACTCCTAAACAACTCAGAACCCAACAAGTGGAAGGTTTTGAACCAGTTTGGAAGTGAGGCCACCGTTCCTTCAGTGTGCTTCATTGTTCCTCCAGTAAACAAAGAGGCTGTGGAGAGCGTTTCTAGGTGAGTAGTGGCACTAAACTTTACTACCAGTTTGAGATCTGATGTGCAGTACATAAGCTCTTGTATTAAACAAAGCTCCTGGTCTTGTGTGTCATTGCAGCCTAGATTCCAGTGTGCAGCAAATGTCAATTCTCTGGCAGACACTGCATGGTGATATGAAGAGCTTACTTTCCTGGCAGTACCTGATGAGAGACATCCAACTTATCCGATCCTGGAATATCACTATAGTAAGTCATCACATGGTTCTTTACATATAACAATAATAATCCTCGGAAACTAGTTTTTGTCATTAAGACTGCATGTTAAATGATCAGTCTGCAATGGGTTAAATATTTGAGGTTTATTTTCAGTGTAGGCTGGGGTTGAATAATGCAGTGTTCAGTTTTTATAAGAACATATTATGAGAAGTATAACTATACACTACTCACAATTCAACTACATTCCTAAAACATAATTCAATTTATGTTATATTATTTAATTGTACATACTTATTTTGTAATGTGTAAACTATAAAAATTTTGTACCCCATATCTTAAATAACTAAGTAAATACATTGAGTTGTACTTCTGAAGTTGTATAGACATTTAAACCATTCATAATAATACTTGCAATGAATAAGATTTACAGTAATGCAACTGCAACAATATATCGATACTGCAAATAATTTATAGCTGTAAAGTAAAAGATTTTCAAGTTAAAATGTTTGAGACCTGTCAACATCCAAAAAATAACAAAAAACGGAGCAGTTCTGGGTATAATTGGTACGAGTATGTATTTTCAACACTGACTTGAGCCAAATCAAGGAGAGGTAATTTGAGTTAATTAGTGCAAATGTACATTTACTACAATAACAAGGTGTGACTAAATACCAGTGCACACATACAAATTAACCTTCAAGAATTACACTACCATGTGATAAGTAGCTAATTTGCGTGCGCCAGTCATTGACAAACTAGGACTTGGTGATAATCAGAGCACATAAGCATGTCTTGAGGCTGGAGAAAGTGTAGGGTGGTTGAGTGCCCTTACCTACTGCAGTGACTTTTGGTGTGGTTGTGTGTTTTTATGCTGCTACTGTCAGACCCTCTATACCAGGGGTTCCCACACTTTTCTGGCCCGAGATCTACTTTTCCATTGGACAGGTCATCGAGATCTACCAGGGTCAATCTCTATTTTTTAGGCTTTTATATTGAAACCTGTTTACACACATCATGTTAGTATTGTCGAATCTGTTAGAATTGCTCTTTTATTAAACACATTCCAGCAAATAGCACGGAGAAAGCGTGATTTCAGTTACATCCAAACACACAGTATACAGCACAAATGTAAAACAATCACTGTAACCCACATTTCCCCAAACAGAACATCTATCCATCCATCCATCCATCCATTATCTTCCGCTTTATCCTCTATTAGGGTTGCGTTGGGGGGGGGGGGGTCCCCATGTCCATCCAGGGGATAACGCCAGGGACGACAATATATCACTGGGCATAAACTCACCCACACAAACACACTTTATATGGGGCAATTTGGAGAATTCAATTGACCTTGATCCATGTTTTTAGACTGTGGGAAGAAATCGGAGAACCCAGAGGAAAGCCACGTGGACACGGGGAGAACTCCACCCAGATGGGCACGGGGGGAACTCCACCCAGATGGGGATTCCAACCGGGAATCCCTAGCGCTGAGAGGAGAACATGCTAACCACTAATCCACTGTGCTTCCCCCAAACAGAACATAAACATTAGTAAAAGCAAATGCATTTTGAGTTTGACATCGTAAAAAATTATTCCCCCCCCCCCCACTCTAAATGAAAGTGGCACATTTTAGTTCTTTTTGAGCTTCACTCGTCCTTAACTCGTTTTGTTACAAACAGAAACTTTCTAATGTAGATGATTCTCGAGGCAGTGCTTCGGATTTAGGCACGGAGGCTTGGCCACATACGGAACAGCGAGAGAGTCCGCTGGGGGGGGGGGGCAGACTGATCGCTTGCACAGGGATAGAGATTCAGAATGAATCACATTGTGTGTGAATGTGTGAGCGTGTGTGTATAAATGCTTCAGATACTGTGCTGTAAAAAAGCACCCCTGCTCTATACATTATTTATAAGTTTTAATACACTCTATCCACACTACTTTTATCCTTTATCAGACATTGCTCTGGTGCTACGAACTATGCTAGACATCTTTATGCCTATTCAAAATATAGCAGTTACAGAGGTGTATAAAAATTCCAAAATTCACCACTTCATCTGATCCACTTATACCAGTGCAGCACACACTAATTTACCTCCACGTCAGTGCCATTGCTGTGTTGAGAATCATTCTCCAACCATATATTATCCAGTCGGTGTTTGATTCCTGACACTGTATATTGGCCTAAGACTTTAATTTAGTTAGTATCTACAGTAAACATTTTAAAATAAAATATACCCGATGTATAAACATCACAATGTTTTAATGATTTTGTAGCTGAAGACCATGAAAGTAGAAGAATACAAACAGATCTTGAGGAATCTGGACCTTCACTATCAGGACTTTCTGCGAGACACTCAGAACTCGCAACTCTTAAGCCCAGATGAGCGCATGCAGACTGAGAGAGAGTACAAAAAGACAACACAGCACTATGAAGACCTTCTCCGAAATCTGGAGAAAGGTGAGTGTGCTAGTCAAAAGTACAGTATTCTAGGATATAAAGACCTGTAATTATAGCTTAGATCATGTCATAACTTTGAACTCACTTTTTAGGAGAAGCACTCAGACTCAAGGCTGAGTTACATCTGAACAGCAGTAGGTTGATTTACAGGAAGGATGTTTTTCTTTTTCACGTTTAAACCAGGCTTCTAATTTTTTGTTGATTCTCTGTTTGTGCACTTGCTGTATTGCACTGTTATTAACAATTGATCGTTGCAGTGCATGGTAGTGTTTGTTTTATGACCTACATGCAAGTCACATATGGGTCAATGACAAATTTTTTATATTTTGAAGGTATCAATTAATAAGTTTAATACAGTACACACTAAATAGACAAAAATATTAAATAAGACATTTTTATTGCACTTTTTTAAAGTTTAGACTTACTCTGGGCAATTGAATTATTTATTAATGTACTTATTAAAAAACAGAACATTCTGCACAATTTTAAACATAAGCATTGTAATTCTCTATTTTCCTTTAAGAGAGCTTGAAAAGCCCTCTTTTGTTATTCCTGAAAGTGATATTATTATTCTTGAGCGGAATTTGTGCAATTAATGCAGATCGAACTGCTCCACGTACACACTCCATTCGAACACCGTTTTGTAGGTAATGATGATGCAAAAATCCACATAGGAAATGAATTGGGCCAAACTGCTGTAACTCAGCTATTTACAGCCATAAAACTCCAGAGACTTGGATTCAGGGTAAATGTTTACAAAAATCCAAATTTACAGACAGATTGCACTTTACGTTCACTTTGTATCACACTTTGAATTTCACACCATTCATTTATATGGGAGAATCTAGAGTCGGTGATCTCATCACCATTTTAAGTTAGAGTTAATTCAGTTGTCAAGGATTCAAGGAGACTTTGAAAACGTTAACATGAAATTTAAAAGAAATTCTGTTTCATAGACCCAATTTACCCTAAGTAAATATATATATATATATATATATATATAATATAGCCGTGATATATTCGTAAATGACTGTTGAAAAAGTTTCTCCAAACAAACTATAAAAACAAAATTTTACCTAGAAACATAATTTTACTTTTAAATTGTAGGGATTTTTAGTCCTATACATAATGTGACAAAAGCTCATAATGATTAAAGTTAATGATTAAACTTTTCCTTGTTTTCAACTCATCATAACTTGGTCATTTATAACTTAATCTGCATCTGCATTTTAAAATCCCCAAGGGGTCCTCTTTTAATGCTGTGTTTGCTAAAACGATATTTGAAAGGTTTTCTGAGTTATAAACATTTGTTTGGAGTGTGGCTTTTTGCACACAGATTGATATTAAGAGGAGACAAGGAGGGCTTTCTCTGAGACAAGCATACTCACAAACACAACCAACATCCAATCAGCATTAGGGGGTGTGGCCAAGTGATCTAGTTATCTATGAACTGTAATATTAAAACACAATAACAATAAAACAATATCTAACACAAATGTCTTGCCTCAAAAATGTGTTTGCAATGAATTGGCAAAAATGTAGTAGGAGTAGGAGCTGTTTAATCTGAAAATGGTGAACCAGCTCAGAATAGAATGTCACAAAAGCCTTTGTAGGTGTATTATATAGTAGGTGTTTTGTGTTAACACTTGATTAATTAATTCCACTGATTTTTACAATCTTTAAAATCTTAATAAAATTTACAATATTACAAATACACCTGTCCTTATTTTATCACATCAACTAGGTTGTCTTTATGTTTGCTCACTGTAATACATTTGAATTTTCTTGTGAATGTGATATTTCATAAGAATCTTAATGGATTTTCTACAAGAAAAAAATCACCCTTTACTTATACTTGATCTAATGACTGATGTTTTACCAGAAAACATACTTACATTTGATCACATTGCTATTTTACATATCTTACTATCTGCTAAATGTTACTAAATAACAGTTATTTCAGCACATAGTGGCTGACATTAATTTTGCAAAAGTGCCTATATTTAAATGCAATACATACATACAAGGTATAAACACATATGCATCTGTCATTGACCCTCAGTTTGTGCTTTACACAATTTGGTTTTGTCCGATGTTTAGAGACAGATGTTTAAACCTCGCAGCTCAACAGCACCAACAGCTGGTTTGTGTATATTGGTGTAGATGTGTGCATGTTAAATGTTCAGTATTACATTACAGAATTAAGGTTCTAATATGTACTGATGTGCTGTTACAGGTGAGCAGGATGAGTCAGAGTGTAAGACCTACATTACACAAATTAAAGACTTAAGGTTGCAGATTGAAGACTGTGAGTCCTCCACTGTGGCCCGAATACGCCAACCAGTGGAGAAGGACCCACTGAAGGACTGCATCCAAAAGACCAGCGACCAGAAAGTATGTTTTATTTACATTCATTTACACTGGCCACTCCCATATCCCATTCTATTTACTTATGGCAGTCAACAACGAAAACATCAGTTAATATACAGTGGGTTGCAAAAGTATTCATACCCCTTGAACTTTTCCATATTTTGTCACATTACAACCACAAACATAAATATATTTCACTGGAATTTAATGTGAAAGACCAACACAAAGTGGTATACAATTGTGAAGTGGAATGAAAGTTATACATGAATCAACAATTTTTTTACAAATAAAAAACTGAAAAGTGCGATGTGCAAAATTATTCAGCCCCCCTGAGTCAATACTTTGT
>JAFMOD010000491.1:1319422-1361305 GCA_019802435.1 Corydoras maculifer
AGGGGGCTGAATAATTTTGCACATCGCACTTTTCAGTTTTTTATTTGTAAAAAAATTGTTGATTCATGTATAACTTTCATTCCACTTCACAATTGTATACCACTTTGTGTTGGTCTTTCACATTAAATTCCAGTGAAATATATTTATGTTTGTGGTTGTAATGTGACAAAATATGGCAAAGTTCAAG
This sequence comes from Corydoras maculifer, assembly GCA_019802435.1. Lineage (NCBI taxonomy): Eukaryota > Metazoa > Chordata > Actinopteri > Siluriformes > Callichthyidae > Corydoras > Corydoras maculifer. Next base: position 1,319,610 of record JAFMOD010000491.1, read on the forward strand.
GGGTATGAATACTTTTGCAACCCACTGTATCTTGCCAGTAAAAAAATTATATAGGCAGGAGGTAATAGTGTATATTGGAATCATTCCAGAAAGTTCACATTCAGCTGGAGGGTATCAAGAAGAATCTGGATAAAGTGGCTCAGAAGGCAGAGGAGGTTTTGGCCTCTCCTGAGCAGTCCAGCACTCCAATTCTACGCTCTGAGCTAGACCTCACGCTGCAGAAGATGGACAACACCTACAACCTGTCAACAGTCTATCTTGAAAAGTAAGATTATTATGTAGTCAAAACATTACAAGAAAATTTAAGGGAAATACAGAATAATTATAAACGGTCTGTTTCAAATTATAGATGTAATTATAGATATAGATTATAGATTATTTATAATTATGAATAATATCTGGTGTGTAATTGTTTTTTCAATTCTGTCAGACTTAAGACAATCGAGCTGGTGATACGTAACACTCAGGGAGCTGAGGATATTTTGAAGAAGTATGAAGATCATCTTCGTACCGTTTACACCGTCCCCACAGACACCAAGGAGGTAGCGACCCATCGTACTGAATTAAAGGTAACTTTCCATATCCTGTTACTCTCCTATTTGCTTTCATTTTTTTTGCTTTCATCACTCTATGTACTGTACATATGCAGTTTTTGAATGTTAAAAATACTATTTTGCTATTTTAGTGGTGGATGATTTACAGCACAGCACTGACATTAACATATTGTTTGTGATCATGTGTTTTTTTGGTATAAGTGAATCAGATACAGAAGTGATGCAGTTTAACACTGTGTTTACGTCATGTGCACTTTATTAAACACATGTACCCTACTGCTTCACCTGTATATGTCAAATCAGTGATAATGGCTCATTTGTTGACCCACAGTTTGAGTTAGTCATTCACTAGTCCTCCATCAGCACAGAATGCTACCTACAGGATGCTGGTAACTGGACATTTTTGGTTGATGACTTATTGTCAGTCCAGTATTGTCACTGAGGTTTCAAATGTCCTTTCAGCACTCTGAATTGTGTTGGATGCAGTCATATCAGCACAAGAAACAAACCTACTCTTGTGACTGAACTGATGCGCAGCTGTACACAAAAAAGAATAACAAAATAATGTAAACAAAATGTACAGTTCCTGTTAAAATGATAATCATATTGTTTCACCCTCTTCCTTTTTTTTTTTTTTTTTAATAGAAAATGCGAAATGAGGCAGAGGGTGAGCAGCCGATCTTTGATGCTTTGGAGGGAGAGCTGTTTAAAGCGAGTTCAGTTAGTGAACGCATGGCTCAGGTGCACAGGGAGCGAGATGTGGAGTTGGACCACTACAAACAGCTCCTGTCCAACCTGCGAGAGCGCTGGCATGCTGTCTTTACCCAGATTGACCTGCGCCAACGTGAACTGGAGCAACTTGGCCGCCAGCTTGGCTATTACCGTGAGAGTTACGACTGGCTTATTCACTGGATCACAGATGCCAGACAGACGCAGGAAAGGATCCAGGCTGTTCCCATCACAGACATCAAGACACTGAAAGAACAACTTGCTAAGGAAAAGGTAAAAAAAAAAAAACTACATATGATGCCAGAGAATGCTGTGAATTAGTCTTATTTAGAACAAGCCTTAGGATAAGCAATAGGCTTTTTAACAACAATAGTATATAGCAGGATAGCAACAATCCTGTATAAAAAATAACTAGCATTGCTGATGGCAATATGAGACTAAAGACTAAGCGGCCTGTTCAGTATCATACCATATTGTACTCTTCTTCTCTGTCTGCTCTGAAACAAATTTTCAGCAGACTGTTAGTGACCATTTTTTGAACAACTTAAGAGATTGGGTGATGGAACAGTGCAATTTCTGTTTAATAGAAACTTCTGGAGGAGATTGAGAAAAACAAAGAGAAAGTGGACGAATGCCAAAAATATGCCAAGACATACATCGACACTATTAAGGTTAGTGCAAAGCAGTTCACCTCTTTCTATCACCACTTGGACTTTTTTATTAGTAATGCAATTTGTTTTTTAAAGTCTCCTTTAATTCACAAGCCTCTTATTTGCAGGACTATGAACTACAGCTGGTAGCATACAAAGCCCAGGTGGAACCACTGACCTCCCCTCTGAAGAAGACCAAAATGGACTCTGCCTCCGATAACATTATTCAGGAGGTTGGTGATTGATAAACTACAGACCAAAAATAGTTTAATATGTCTAAATTTTAAGTATTTTACTTTAAGTGGCTGCAGTTGGTTATTAAAAATCCAGCCATCATTATTGGGTTTAGCAACTTTTCATTGTGATGCAGAATATAATTAAAAACTTAAGTTGCTTATGTGTTAAGATTTTATATATTTATTGACTAATATTATTTATATATTTATTTATATATTTATATATGGCATATAAGATCTATTTTCACAGCCTATATAATGCATTTAATATAAAGTAATAAATAAATTGTCAGGAGAACATTTACTTCAAAAACTATGGTAAAAGTATGGTAATAAATTATTTTATAGAAATGGTAACTGGATATATTTTTACAAAATCTTTTGAGTGTCTCTACAACAGACATTTAATGTAATATGAACATAGATAATGCAATTGTGTTTTCTTCGCTTGCTATCTCTCAGAAATGTCCACCTTTTCAAAGTAGATCTGATTAAAAACAAGAAAAGCATCAGTATTATTAATATTAAAAAATAAATATACTACATAATTAAATATTGATAAAAAAAGATTTTTTTAATATTCATTTTATACCTTTCAGGCGCATGTTGTTTGGGGTAGGGAAAATCATGTCTGTGCACATCCTTGATTTGCATATATTGGGTTTTTACCTATAATAAATGTTTGTTTTTTCACTAATAGTATGTAACTCTGAGAACTCGCTACAGTGAGTTGATGACCTTGACCAGTCAGTACATCAAGTTCATCATAGACACTCAGAACCGCCTGGAAGACGAGGAGGTGCGTGACAAAACCCAATATTTACTAATATCAACAAACACACTAACTCTAACATACATACCAATAAAACTACTCAATCACATACTTAATGTATGGACGACCGAATAGTTTGGTGTTGGAGTGTAGCTTTGAAAATGATTTCCATTCAAACATTACCATTTATACTTAAAAAAACAAAGCCACAGAAAATGAAGTGTTTACTTCAAGGGAATGTGGAAATAATTGATAGAAATAATTAGTTTTATATGGCAGTCCAGTTAAATGATTTATGCCTATTTATTAGTCTTTTTAGTGTTTTATTTTTACTGTGTTTAGAGAGTGCTTAGTGAATTAAATGTACAATCAATTATTAAATTAAATCATAACAAAAGTATGGGCACACACGCACACACAGACATTATCATGCAAAGAGGTCATTTTATCATACAATTTAAACATATCCGTATTCCAGTATTTACATTAAACACTAAGCCTCAACTGTCTATTTTTGTTTTTATTTATTTTTAAGTAGTATTAAGTGCCACAGTGACTGCTTATTTTTAACATTAATTATTGTACAGTACAGTCAGTACATTAATATTAAAAAAAAAAAAAAAAAAAAACAGCTGTCTTAAAAAGTATGCTTTAGCACATGTGCTAATGTCTTTATCAGTGCAAAATAAAATATTCACTTTGAAGTGCCTATACTTTTACCTATGATTAAAAAAAAAAATCCAAATTATACTTTAAAACCATGTTTGAATGTGTACAAAGGCTCTTTCTTCCTTGTCAGTATTTCTTTTTCAATTTTATATGATCAGTTCCAGATCTTTTCTTTCTTTACTAAATAACAGATCCTTTTTTTCCTGCATTTTTCTAACTTTTAAATTTTTGCCTCTCTTAACTGCCTGCCAGTACTTTGTCATGATGATTGCTTGTCTTGTTTGAGCACTAAAAAGGTAAAACTTTCACTCTGCTCTTGTTCTTCTTACTGCATGTTGTTTTGTATCTTATGTTTTTTGTTAGTTCTGATTCTTATGTCTATTTTTTGTTGTCATAATATCACAAAAACAATATTATCACTTGTACAAATATCAGGGATGCATAATAATAATATTTACATAATACAGTATCGAAAATAAAAAAAAGGAATTCATTTATCATTCTCTTTAATTTAATAAATGCATCAGGCTTATACAGTGCCACTTTATTCATTTACAGGCAGTGATGTTATATATAATGGTTAATAACATTTTTTGTGTTATGATCATGTAGTTTTTTAGATGAGCAATCTAAGATGAACATGTTAGAGAAAATCTCATTTAACACCTGTTCTCTGTTGTAGAATTGGAGTTAGCTTACATGTATGTATTACAGATTTTTATTAAATAATAAAATTATCATCATCTACAATTTAAATATGAGATGCATAGCAGCTTGAGGCATAAATCCTGGATCAAAACTATTTATAGACAGTGTCTCTTAAAATCCAGTTAATGAAGTAAAGGAGAATTTCTTTTTGTTTGCAACTGCTTAAATTGACAGTCCTCAACAAACATGTTTGATTATCATGATTATATTTTAAACTTACTTAAAAGTAAATGCTGAATATTTGAAATACTACACAAAGTTTAAATTATCATTTTAGTTATTAAATAGGTGAATGTGTAATTATACATTTAGTGTGAAATGTAAATGTCTACAAATAGTCCATCACATAAAGACTAATAAATTGAATCTAATATAGGGGGGGAATCTGTATTATAATAAAATAAAAGTAGATAAGAAGTCTATAAATTAGTATTTTTGTTGGCATTAATACAAAAAATGTAGTTATATATTTGCAAAAATCCAATGTCATGCATCCCTACAAAACTTAAATTATGAGAATATTTAAATTATAAAAGAGTAATTATTTCAATTGGTGCATAACTACTAACAACTAAACATTTTTTGCCCTATTTGGTTTTGCATTTTATCTTTTCAATTACTTTACATGCTATATTCAAAATCCTAAATCAAAATCCTAATTTCTAGAAATGTTGGGACACTTTCTAAAAATGAAATAAAAACTAAAAACAATAAATTGTTCATTTACTTTAACATTTATATACCAGACAAAGTAAAAAAAATTCCATTGCTTTAATAGCAAAACAAAATGAACTCAATTTGTTAAATATAAAAACCAAAAATTATTACTGACAACTATAATTATACTGACAACTATATTGTTATTTGTTTATATATATATATATGCAATTCCATAAGAAAAAGGTCATGTGACCAATGGTACTGTTCCAACGTTTGTTAAGTATGTTGCAAGCAAAAACAATCCATTCTTTGTTCTTTTGTCTGGTAAATAGGAGTTAATATGAATAGTTTTTATTTTATTGCAACCAGTGACCCACTTTTTCTTAAAATTATTACTTCATTCTATCTTTTAACACTATGTACTTTTAAAACCTATGATATTTTCCTAAAAAGTATTACAATTATAAACGTACTTTCTTTGAATTACTAGCATAATTGAATTTGTTAAAAATGTTTCTAGAGAGATCACTCCAATATATTAGTTTATAATAGTTTTATTGTTAGATTAATATGCAGTTTAAATAATAGTTTTGCATTTTAGGATGTACTTGCAGTCAGGTTGTGAGATGTTGAAAACAAAGTGCCGTGTCTCCATACATTAATTATACCAACTTGTCATTTCACCAATCATTACATTTTTAACTGACTCTAACATTTGTCATGTGTGCATCTGACTTTCTTTGAGCTAAACAAACCCTTAACCTGAGTCATAACATCCTGTCATGCTTGCTTAGTCATAATATTTTTACCATTTGCTTTCACTAAAACAGAAAGCTGCTGAAAAACTTAAAGAGGAGGAAAGGAAAAAAATGGCAGAAATTCAAGCGGAATTACAGAAACAAAAGCAGCTAGCTGAAGCACACGCAAAAGCTGTCACCAAAGCAGAGAAGGAGGCAAATGAGCTCAAGCTTATGATGCAAGAAGAAGTTAGCAAGAGAGAAATAGTTGCTGTGGATGCTGAAAAGCAGAAGCAGAACATTCGGCAAGAATTGGATGAACTTAAAACCTTGTCTGAACAGCAAATCAAATATAAAAGTCAACAGGTGGATGAGGCACTACTGAGTCGGACTAAAATAGAGGAAGAGATCCGTATTATTAGAATCCAATTGGAAACCACAATGAAGCAAAAATCTAATGCTGAGACAGAACTGAAACAGCTAAGGGACAATGCTGCTGAGGCTGAGAGACTTCGTAAAGCAGCCCAAGAAGAGGCAGAAAAGCTTCGCAAACAGGTTATTGAGGAAACTCAGAAAAAGCGTAGGGCTGAAGAAGAACTACAACTTAAGTCTGAAGCTGAAAGAGAGGCAGCAAAGCAAAAGCTAAAAGCTTTGGAAGACCTTGAGAAACTTAAAATGCAAGCAGAGGAGGTTGAAATGCGTATGAGGCAGGCAGAGACTGAGAAAGACAGACAGATCAAACTTGCTCACGAAGCAGCACAGAAAAGTGCTGCTGCTGATCTTGAGTCTAAGCGCATATCATTTGTAGACAAGGCATCAAGACTTGAGGAATCACTTAAAGAAAAACATGGTGCTGTTATCCTCCTTCAAGAGGAAGCAGAACGTCTGAAACGGCAGCAGGAGGAGGCAGACAGGGCAAGAGAAGAAGCGGAACATGAGCTTGAAAAATGGAGGCAGAAAGCCAATGAAGCACTTCGCCTTAGGCTCCAGGCTGAGGAAGAAGCCCACAAAAAGACTCTTGCCCAAGAAGATGCAGAAAAACAGAAGGAGGAAGCTGAGCGTGAGGCCAAGAAACGAGCCAAAGCTGAGGAGTCTGCCCTGAAACAAAAGGATATGGCAGAGCAAGAACTTGAGAGACAAAGAAAACTGGCTGAATGTACATCACAGCAGAAGCTTTCTGCTGAGCAGGAGCTTATTCGTTTAAGGGCCGACTTTGATCATGCAGAGCAACAGAGATCACTGCTTGAGGATGAGCTTTATCGTCTGAAGAATGAGGTAAATGCAGCTGTGCAGCAGCGAAAGCAGCTTGAAGATGAACTAGCTAAAGTAAGAAGTGAAATGGACATACTGCTCCAGCTCAAATCCAAAGCTGAAAAGGAAAGTATGTCCAACACAGAGAGGAGCAAACAACTCCTTGAAGCTGAAGCTGCTAAAATGAGAGATCTAGCTGAAGAGGCAATAAAGCTTCGTACAATTGCTGAAGAAGCAAAAAGACAGAGGCAGGTAGCAGAAGAAGAAGCTTCCAGACAAAGAGCAGAAGCTGAAAGAATACTCAAAGAAAAATTGGCTGCCATTAATGAAGCTACACGTCTTAAGACAGAGGCAGAGATAGCCCTCAAAGAAAAAGAAGCAGAAAATGAGCGTCTTCGAAGGCAAGCAGAAGATGAATCATATCAAAGAAAGGCTCTTGAAGATCAAGCAAGCCAGCACAAGCAAGATATTGAAGAAAAAATTAACCATCTAAAGCAATCTTCTGAACAAGAACTGGAAAGGCAAAAAGCAATTGTTGATGAAACTCTCAAACAGAGAAGAGTTGTTGAAGAGGAGATTCGTATTCTGAAATTTAATTTTGAGAAGGCTTCTTCTGGTAAGCTTGATTTAGAGCTTGAATTAAATAAACTAAAAAATATTGCAGACGAAATCCAGCAAAGCAAGTTACGAGCTGAAGTAGAAGCAGAGAAATTCCGCAAGCTTGCTTTGGAAGAAGAAAACAGAAGAAGAGAAGCTGAGGACAAAGTAAAAAAGATTGCCGCGGCAGAGCAGGAAGCAGCTCGACAACGCCAAAGTGCCCAAGAAGAAGTGGAACGCCTTAAAAAGAAGGCAGAAGAAGCCAAAAAGCAGAAAGATGATGCAGATAAAGAAGCTGAGAAGCAGATAATTGTTGCAAAAGAAGCAGCTTTTAGGTGTAGTTCTGCTGAGCAGCAAGTACAAAATGTTCTTGTGCAGCAGCAAGAAGACAGTCTAATATTAAAGAAACTACGACAAGAATATGAGAAAGCTAAAAAACTTGCAGATGAGGCCAACATGGCCAAAGAAAAAGCAGAAACAGAGGCTACACTCCTTCGTAAAAAGGCAGAAGATGCAGAATTTCAGAGACAAACTGCTGAAGTTGAGGCTGCTCATCAGGCCAAAGCTCAGGAAGATGCTGAAAGACTAAGAAAGGAGGCCGAGCTAGAAGCAATGAGGCGTACCCAGGCAGAGGATGCTGCATTAAAACAAAAACAACAAGCTGATTTAGAAATGGCAAAGCATAAGTCACTTGCAGAGCAGACTCTAAAACAGAAATCTCAGGTCGAGCAAGAGCTTACCAAGGTGAAACTACAGCTAGATGAAACTGACAAACAAAAAGCCCTCCTGGATAATGAGCTTCATCGCCTTAAGGATGAGGTCAGTGATGCTGTGAAGCAAAAGGCACAAGTAGAGGATGAACTCTTCAAGGTTAAGATTCAAATGGAAGAGTTGATTAAACTCAAGCTCAGAATTGAAGAGGAAAATCAGCGTCTAATCAAAAAAGACAAAGATAATACTCAGAAGTTCCTGGCCGAGGAGGCAGAGAACATGAAAAAGCTGGCTGAAGAAGCTGCCCGACTTAGTGTGGAGGCTCAAGAAGCTGCACGTCTAAGGCAGATAGCAGAGTCTGATCTTGTTCAACAAAGGGCACTGGCTGACAAAATGCTTAAAGAAAAAATGCAGGCTATTCAAGAAGCATCTAAACTAAGGGCCGAGGCAGAAATGCTTCAGAAACAAAAAGACCTGGCACAAGAGCAGGCTCAAAAACTGCTTGAGGATAAACAGCTCATGCAGCAGCAACTTGAAAAAGAAACTGAAGGTTTTCAGAAATCACTAGAAGCTGAGCGTAAGAGGCAGCTAGTGATAGCAGCTGAAGCTGAAAGACTAAAGCTCCAGGTATCTCAGCTCAGTGATGCCCATTTGAGAGCAGAGGAGGAAGCAAAAAAATTCAAGAAACAAGCTGATGACATTAGCTCTCGCCTTCATGAAACTGAGCTTGCTACAAAGGAAAAACTTACTATTGTAAAGAAACTGGAAGACCAGCAGCAAAGCAGTTCCAAGGAAGCAGATGACCTACGCAAAGCAATTGCAGAGCTAGCAAGTGAAAAATCTAAACTGCAAAAAGAGGCTGAAGATTTGCAGAAAAAGTCTAAAGAGGTATCGTACAAAATGCTGCTTTAATTATTAACCCCTCCTTGAACACTAACATCTAGTAATTGACCCTTCATTGTTGTTTCTAAAATGTTCAGTTTTGATTTTTTATGATCCATGTCTTTTCATAATTCATAATTTCTCATATGAACAAAAGTGTGTGAACACCTCTACTTATTTCAGTATATAAACTTTTAGAACATACAAACACACATCACACATATTTTAATATACTTAGATATTTCCATGCAATTAATTTCTCATAATATTAATAAATTAATCATAATATTTATGATATAGAGAAGGCAGGTAAATTGTCTGAAACCTAACCTTAAACCCCTTAAACTTTGACATGTTAATGGTAGTCCCTCAGCTAGAAACTACACAATCTGTCATTTTTCCATTCTTTAAATTCTTCTTAAAATATTCCAATAAATTCCTAATAAATACATCTCTTATTCTTACAACAGGTGTACATATACTATTGGTCACATAATGCCTTCTTTTTCATTAGTTCAAATGAGTTTCATGTATTGATACATTGTTTTAAAAGTAAAGAAATGCAATTATTTACTAAATCTTTCTCCCTTCTTAGATGGTTAATGCTCAACAGGAACAAATTAACACTGAGAAAACAATTCTTCATCAGAAATTCGTCTTAGAAAAGGAGCTGCTGTTAAAGAAAGAAAAGCAAATTGAAGATGAGAAAAAGAAGCTGGAAGACCAGTTTGAAGAAGAAGTAAAGAAATCCAGAGCTCTAAAGGAGGAACAGGAGCGTCAACAAAAACAGATGGAGGATGACAAAAAGAGGCTTCAGGCCACTATGGATGCTGCATTGAAAAAGCAAAAAGAAGCAGAAGAAGAAATGCGCAGAAAGCAACAGGAGATGCAAGAGCTTGAGAGGAAGAAACTTGAACAGGAAAAACAGCTTGAAGAAGAAAATAAGAAGCTGCGGGAAAAGCTAGAGCAATTTGAAGTCATTCGTCAAGAGCAAAACAATCAAGAGGTGCACAACCAGAAACCTGGTCTAAATGGTCAAGGTGTGGAAGTGGACAATAGAAACGGAGACTCTGCATTATTGTTTGATGGAATCCGTGAGAAAGTTCCTGCAAGCAGGCTGTTAGAAATTGGCCTGTTAAGCAAAAAAGATTATGACAACTTAACTAAAGGCAAGGTCACAGTTCATGAGCTTAGCCAGACAGAGAAACTTAAAATCTTTCTCAAGGGAGACAGTTGCATTGGTGGCTTGCTTGTCCATCCAAACCAGAAAGTGCCTATTTATCACGCCATGAAAGACAAAAAAATTACTTTGAGCACTGGTTTGTCACTACTGGAGGCACAGGCAGCTTCAGGATATATCATTGACCCCATTAATAACAAAAAGCTAACAGTCAATGAGGCAGTAAAGGAGGGTCTCATTGGGCCTGAACTCCACAGTAAAATGTTATCTGCTGAGAAAGCTGCTACTGGTTACAAAGATCCCTATACAGAGGCCAAGATATCACTTTTCGAAGCCATGAAAAAAGGTCTTATTGTTGAAGACCATGCTATCAGACTGCTTGAGGTTCAGATTGCAACTGGGGGAATCATTGACTCTATCCATGGCCACCGTGTACCAATTGAAATAGCCTATAAACAGGGTCAGTTTGATGCATCTGTTAAGAAAATTCTTGATGACCCCTCTGATGATACAAAAGGATTCTTAGATCCAAACACTCAAGAAAATCTAACCTACTTGCAGTTAAGTAAGAGATGCATCACTGATCCTGAAACGGGATTGCTCCTTCTTCCAATCTCAGAGAAAGCTGCACAGAATGCCAAAACAATAACTGATGAGACAACTAAAGATGTCTTTAACAAGACAACAGTGTCTGTGCCATTTGGAAAATTCAGGGGAAAAACTGTAACAATCTGGGAAATAATAAATTCTGAGTACTTTACAGAGGACCAGAGAAGAGACCTCATTAATCAGTACAAAACAGGCAAGATAACAGTGGAAAAGATTATAAAAATTATAATCACTGTTGCTGAAGAAAAAGAGAAAAAGAATGAGCTTGAATTTGAAGGCCTCAGAGCACCTGTTCCTGCTGCAGAGCTTCTTGAATCAAAGATTATTGACAAAGACCTTTATAACAAGCTGCACAAAGGAAATGTGACCATCAAAGAAGTCTCAGAAATGGAGCCAGTGCAGAAAGCCCTGAATGGTTCAAGTTGCATTGCTGGAGTAGTCATTGACTCTACTAAAGAAAGCATGACCTTTTATCAAGCAATTAAGAAAGACATAATGAGGCCTGGTCATGCTCTACCATTGTTAGAAGCTCAAGCTGCAACTGGGTACATCATTGATCCTGTAAAAAATCTGAAGTTTACAGTAGATGAAGCTGTAAAAGCAGGAACAGTGGGCCCTGAGCTACATGAAAAACTGTTATCTGCTGAGAGAGCCGTCACTGGCTACAGAGATCCTTACACTGGCCAGACAGTGTCTCTATTTGAAGCAATGCAGAAGGATCTGATTAGCAAGGACCAGGGAATAAGATTCATTGATGCACAATTGGCAACAGGAGGCATCATTGATCCTGTGAAAAGCCATTACATTCCACAAGATATTGCCTGCAAGCGGGGTTATATTGATGAGAAAACACAAAAAGTTTTGAGCAACCCAACAGATGATGTTAAAGGTTTTTATGATCCTAACACACAAGAGTATGTTACATATATACAGCTGCTAAAGAGGTGTGTTACTGACAAAAGTACTGGTCTTCAACTTCTACCTTTGTCTGAACAAGCAATCCATGCAAAAGAAGACCTTAGGTACAATGAGACTCAGACCAGGGATGCCATGACCCAGGCAATCATTGAAATTGAAAGTGGACCATTCAAAGGTAGAAAACTTACACTCTGGGAAATAATCAACTCTGAATATCTTACTGAGGAGCAAAGGCTTGATTTTCTTAGGCAGTATAGGTCTGGAAAATTGACCATTGAGAAAATAATTAAGATTGTCATCACAATTGTAAATGAAAAAGAATTAAAGAAACAAGAGCAGTCTAGTTTCAAAGGACTCAGGCATCCTGTACAAGCTCAGTCATTGTTCGACTCTAAAATTATTGAAAAAGTAACCTACGACTTACTTCAACAAGGTAAGAAGACTCCACTGGAGATCAGTAAAAATGAATCGGTCAATAAGTATCTGCAAGGCTCTGAAAGCATTGCTGGTATATACCTTGAACCAACTAAGGAGAAACTCAACGTTTATCAAGCAATGAAAAAGAAACTTTTAATACAAAACACAGGAATTGCTCTGCTTGAAGCCCAGGCTGCTACAGGTTTTATAGTGGATCCTGTAAAGAATCAGTATCTCACAGTTGATGAAGCTGTTAAAGCAGGCCTTGTTGGACCTGAACTGCATGAGAAACTTCTTACCGCTGAAAAAGCAGTTACTGGTTACAAAGACCCATTCACAGGCAAAATTATTTCTTTATTTCAAGCCATGCAAAAAGAACTTATACCCAAAGAGCATGCCATGCCTCTCCTGGAGGCACAGATTACTACAGGAGGAATTATTGATCCTGTAAACAGTCATCGTATTCCTATCGATGTGGCATATCAGCAGGGGTATCTCAGCAAAGATATGGCTAACAAAATTGCTGAAGGCACAGATATGAACAAGACCTTCATTGATCCTGACACAAATGAGAGTGTGTCCTATAAACAGCTAACAGACAAGTGTATGACTGACCCTGACACAAAACTTAACCTCTTATGTCTCTCAAAACCACAAGTGCCAACAGTAGTGGAAAAGACTTATTTGTATTCAGAAGAGCAAACAAAGAGTGACTTATCCAGTACTTCGCTAGATCTTCCAATAGAAGGTCTTGCTGAAGGCTCAATGTCTCTGTGGGATGTCATGAACTCCAATCTCTTGCCTGAAGAAGAAAGGACTAAACTACTAGATGACTATCGTTCAGGAAGAATAACAAAAGAAAGAATGATAATAATAATTATCGAGATAATGGAGGAAAGAGAAATAATCAGAGGGGAGAATATTAAATCATGCAACATGATCAGACGTCGGATCACGATTGAAGAGCTCTACAAAGCACGCATCATTGACTTAGCTACTTACAATCTGCTAAAAGAAGAAAAGACGACCATTCGTGAGGTCATGGAGTTACAGAGTGTAAAACAGTACTTGTTTGGAACTGGCAGTATTGCTGCTGCAGCACCTGATCGCAAATCTAAAATCAGTATTTACCAAGCAATGAAGAGAGAGCTTATGAAACCAGAGGATGCAATGAGCCTATTGGAAGCACAGGCAGCCACTGGGTTTATAATTGATCCTATAAAAAATGAAATGCTCACTGTAGATGAAGCTGTGCGCAAAGGAGTAGTAGGTCCAGAAATTCATGACAAACTTCTCTCAGCTGAAAGAGCAGTCACTGGATATAAGGATCCATACAGTGGAAAAATCATTTCACTCTTCCAGGCAATGAAAAAAGATCTTGTACCAGTGGACTATGCAATGAAACTTCTTGAGGCTCAAATAGCCACTGGAGGCATTATAGATCCAGAATTCAATTTCCATCTTCCAGATGATGTTGCTATACAACGTGGCTATATTAACAAAGAAACATATGAGAAACTGTCCAGTGAAACAATGGGTTATGTTGAGCCTATCACAGATGAAAAGTTGTCTTATGCACAACTGCTCAAGAGATGCAGAGTTGACAAAGATGGCCTGTTTGTACTACCTTTAGCAGAAAAAGTACTTTTGTTTCCAGGCCTCAGAAAGCAAATTACATTAGAAGAGATGATACGCTCAAAACTCATTAATGAAAAAACTCTGTCAGATATCAATGAGGGTCTGATTTCCCTTGATGAATTGAATGAAGGACTTAAAATGTACCTCGAAGGAACAGGCTGCATAGCTGGTGTTTTTGTGGAAGCAACCAAAGACCGCCTTTCTATATACCAGGCCATGAAAAAGAACATGATTAGGCCAGGAACTGCTTTTGAATTGCTGGAGGCCCAAGCAGCCACAGGGTACATCATAGATCCCATCAAGAAACTTAAACTAACCGTCAGCGAGGCTGTTAAGATGGGAATTGTGGGCCCAGAGTTTAAAGACAAACTCTTGTCTGCCGAACGGGCTGTTACAGGCTATAGAGATCCTTATACTGGCAAAACTATTTCTCTCTTCCAAGCTATGAAAAAGGGTCTTATTCTTAAAGATCATGGAATTCGTCTTCTTGAAGCTCAGATTGCCACAGGTGGTATAATCGACCCTGAAGAGAGCCACCGCTTGCTCGTGGAAGTGGCCTACAACCGTGGCTATTTTGATGAGGATATGAATGAGATCCTATCTGATCCATCCGATGACACCAAGGGCTTCTTTGACCCAAATACAGAAGAAAATCTAACATATCTCCAACTGAAAGACAGGTGCATTAAAGATGCAGAGACTGGCCTTTTGTTGCTACCCCTCAAAGAGAAAAAACGAGAGAAAACCACATCTTCCAAGTCATCTGTTCGCAAGAGGAGAGTTGTAATTGTAGATCCAGAATCAGGTAGAGAAATGACTGTTTATGAAGCTTTTCGCAAAGGGCTTATTGATCATCAAACCTACCTTGAACTTGCAGAGCAGGAATGTGAATGGGAAGAGATTACAATGACCTCATCTGATGGTGAGGAGAAGTCAATCATCATTGACCGAAGATCAGGTCGCCAGTATGACATTGGTGATGCCATTGCTAAAGGGCTTATTGACCAGTCTGCACTTGAGCAGTATCGTTCTGGCAACCTTGCCATCACAGAATTTGCTGACATGCTTTCTGGAAACATAGGAGGCTTTAGATCTAGATCCTCATCCTTTGGATCCACTTCATCCTATCCAATGAGTCCCATACCCTCCATCAAAACTCCTACAACTGTATGGAATGACCCAAGTGAAGAAACAGGACCTGTAGCTGGAATCCTTGATACAGATACTTTGGAGAAGATTTCAGTCACTGAGGCCATGCACAGGAACTTAGTTGACAGCATTACAGGCCAGAGGCTTTTAGAAGCACAAGCCTGCACAGGTGGCATTATTGACCCAGCAACTGGAGAAAAGTTTTCTGTTGCAGATGCAACCAGCAAAGGATTAATAGATAAAATAATGGTTGATCGAATCAATGTAGCACAAAAAGCATTTAATGGATTTGATGATCCAAGAACTAAAACAAAAATGTCTGCCGCTGAAGCTCTTAAGAAAAATTGGCTCCATTATGATGCTGGTCAGCGATTCCTGGAGGTACAGTATCTAACTGGGGGCCTTATAGAACCAGGGACAGAAGGAAGAGTCTCTCTCGAGGCCTCAATAATGAAAGGTGTCATAGATATTCGCACAGCTCAAAAACTGCGCGATGTGAGTGCTTACTCAAAATATCTTACATGCCCTAAAACCAAACTCAGGATTTCCTATAAGGATGCAATGGAAAGAAGCATGGTGGAGGAGGGAACTGGGCTAAGGCTGCTGGAAGCCTGTTCACAATCTAGTAAAGGCTTTTACAGTCCTTACAATGTTAGTGGTACTGGCTCTGCTGCTGGTTCAAGATCTGGGTCCAGGACAGGATCCAGAACAGGCTCAAGACGAGGAAGCATTGATGCCACCGGTTCCAACTTTAGCATGAATTTCTCTTCTTCCTTCACATCATCTAGTTACAATCGTAGATTTTAATACTACCCCCACTATGCACTTTGTCAGACTCTCAAAGCACTGTTTATAATGCAGCCAAGCCTTGATCAGTTCTGTTAAATGACACTACAGCTACATTCAGAAGACAAAGATCTATACTCTTTTATTGCATGTTGTTTTTTTGCGCATTCCAAAATCTACTACTAATTTGCTATTGGGGTCTAACACACTATCATTAACAGACCATTATATGTAGTTTGGAGCTATTTTTCATTATGCAGTTCATTCTTAGCTATAGTTATTTGACAAAAGATTTGATTTTTTTTTACTTCATTTGTATTGTTTTTTGTTGTTTATGACTTGCTATGGATGACGTAACAGAACTTTTGAATGTCATTCTATATCAAATTTAGTTTAACAATTACTCGTAATACTTTTTAAATAATTACAGCTTGCATTTTTATTTCATGTCTATCTCTTGTTTACTTGGAATTTTGTGTTATTTTAAGTAAATTCTAAATATATATAGAACTTTGAAAAAAATGTAAGATTATAAATGTTATTTGTATATTGATGGCCAAAATAACATGTGTAAGCCATCATGGAATGTAGTGTTGTAATATTGCCATATGAATAACCAAAGCTTATGACGCTTTTTTTTTTTTTTAAACACTGGACAAAGAAAGCACACTTAAAATAACATGACCTCAGCATTGCATCACACTTCCCTTTTTATTTCACTATATAAGTAATTTATTTACTAGCCAATCCCCTGTCACTAATAAATATTACCAAGGCTAACAAACAGTCAGTTCACTGAAGAGGTCCTGGTGTTTCATACCAAGAAGATTTGGAATGTCTGAACCTATGCCCACACAAAACACCTGAAGAAAGATGCAGTGATGAGCATTTGGTACCTGTAAGTTCAAATAAAAATATATTTTTAAAATGCAAAAATATTAAAAATATTTAACATTGAAGACACCTCAAAAACGTTTTCCTGACAAAATATTTTCGTATATTTTTGTTTAGTAATTTTTAAATAGTTTGCAATGTATTGCTTTACCTTGGTCACATCTGGTCAAATTAACATTAACAAGTTATTTATAAATATATTAAGATTTGTTGAACTATAGCATTTAAATAGGTCCCCTATAGAAGATTATAAGTTAATTTATAAAGAAATAATAGAAAATCATCTGTGCATTTTATATATATATATATATATATATATATATATATATATATATATATATATATATATATATATATTGTATATAACAAGAAAAAAATTTAAAAAGTAGTAAAATCATACATACATTTCCTTTTTAAGACTGTCTGACTTTACTGGATTGCTATATCAATGGCCCAGTTGGGCAAAAAAAAAGAAACATCAAAAAGTGACCAATTATGCGTAAATTAAAGTTCATATCATTTTCAGCATTTTACACCAGTGTGTGTGTGTGTGTGTGTGTGTGTGTGTGTGTGTGTGTATTAAATGACAGATTTCGGAGATTTAATGTACTGTGTTGAGTTAAATTAGAACCCGCAAATTGCAACTCCTACTCGTTACATTTAAATCAATGAGCAGGCGTCTCAGTCTTTAGACAAGTAACTGACATTTAAAAATACAGTAAATATTTTGGTGTTTGGAAGGTTCTAGAGTAAAAGGCAAAATATTCTTCACTACTCTCACTATTTTGTAATTTGCAAGTCGTTTAGGATGAAATTGTTCGCTCCATAGTGTTGCGTTACATCTGTTATCCCTTTACTTTAGGGTATATACTGTTTATAAAATTCTGTGATTAATATGTTTACCCTGTTTCATCCTAACTATAGTTTTCTAGTAGAAAATTCATTTTCTTCATTTATAAATGTTATTTGCTTTTTGCTTCTTTTTCAACAGAGCATAGCAGCAGTTGGCAATAAAAGAAAAAAATATCTGCAGTTTGCACCTTTAAATAATGAGGTATGTTATTATTTAAAATTTTGGTCATCTCTGATAAGCTCCCTGGGTTGAAAGCGAGTTTGAATTAACAGTACTGTATTATTACACTGAATTAACAGTATATATTCCTTTTGGGACAATTCAGCTTAAGTCATTGCTGATAAACTGTTAAATTAGTAAATGCTATATGGCAGTGAATGTTTTTAGATGAAATAAAGACTTCAAATTTAAAGACATTACTCATGGTGAATGTGGCTTGTTTCTCTTCCTGTGAGCTTAACATTAATGTATATTTTAGTTACATACTTATTTTGGTTGCTTTATTTTGCTTTTTGTTGGTTCATAGTTTTCTTTATGTCTTTTTTATTTTAGATCTGCAGTGAGCCTTTCACTTACTTCTGTTGCTTGTGCGGTTTCATTTGCACAGAGAATTTAGAGCTTAGACTTTCCCCAAACTTTAACTTGGATATCATACCAGGAACTGACTGTCATGGAACAAGTTTATTCAGCCATCACCTTTCTCACATCAGACGTGGGCCAAAAACACTAGATATAAAATTTCAAAAAATACGTTTTGATATCAAAGTTGTACATCTCAATAATGTGGTTATCTTTTATTTTACAATATGGTTGGAAATATACATTTGCTTTGTGTTTGTAGTGTATGCTACTGAGTTCTACACCGAACTGAGGTCTACTGTTAAAATCACCATTTACAAAATGTATACATAATATTAAGGGGTACATTTTTTTTATCCATTAGCTTCAAACTATTTTATTTTTATTTCATTTTCCACTCAGTGTTTGTGTTTTTTGTGCTTTTAAATCCACTGATTTGTTTTATGATATACTTGACTTGTGTATATCTCCACAGCTTCTTTGCATTTTTTTACTTGTCTAATTATTCTTGTAATATATTTGCTTTGCATGGTTTACTAACATAAAACATTTCTATTTCTAAACACAAAGTTTATATACTGTTGTAATAGGTTTACAGTAATAATATCTGATCTGTGCATGTGACAATAGTGGGAGGAACATTTAAAGAATAACATAGAACTCTAATGTAAATAAAAGTATTACATAAATTACTCATAAATAAATGCATCATGTGTTTTTTTTCCATGTATGACTTAAACCATTTGTTTAGTTTGACTGATTTAAAAATGTAATTTATTCATAAAATTACAGCTACCAAAGATATTTAAGATTATTTTATACCCTCAAGGTTGGATGATGTGAAATGGTGGAGCTGTTAAAAGCTCAATCACTATACAGTAAGAGGATCCAAAGGTTGATTCTAATAGTAAAACTATTTTGTATGTGGAATTTAAATGTTTTTAGTTTTTATGTTTTTTTTACCACAATTCAATAATATTCATTAATCCACAAAATTGTGTGTAAGAATGTATTTGTGTCTACCCTGCGATAACCTGTCCATAATGTTTCCCTTGTAACCTATGAGTGATCCACAACTTTAACAATTCTGGTTAGGATAAGCTGCTTAGAAAATGAATAGTTAAAACAAAATTTGATAAGGTCATAGTAATGTTGGATTGCTTTTTTAAATTGCTGATTGATAACTCAAGAAACTGAAAAAATGTCATGTCACTTATATGCTAAAAAGGAGAACAACCAAGACTACCCTGGACAAAAAAGCCTGCATGCACATCTGTTATGTAGGTGCTTCATTAAACTACATTAATATTAGTCATTTGTAACAGTAAAATTAGACTTTGTGATGCTGATATAAAGACAGTAACATGAATATTGGTAAACCAGTTATTAAATAAACATTTTATTTCTGTGATATGAATTGTAATATGAAAAATATAAAGAACCTTTTTCCAGATAGTACTGACCAGCTTGATAAGAAAATGGTCAATAACATAGATTGGTGCGCATGCGCAAGAACACTGCAATTTTGTGTGCAACTGTGGGAGGAAACCGGAGAACCCGGAGGAAACCCGTGCGGACACGGGGAGAACATGGAAAGTCCACCCAGATGGGGATTCGAATCGGGAATCCCTAGTGCTGAGAGAACGTGCTAACCACTAAGCCACCTCCACATATATGCATATGCCGCCACATATAATATTTGTTTTTAAAAAATTATCAGTAACACTTTTTCTTAATCCAGTATTTATAATGCACTGTAAGTGCATTTATAAAGTATTCATAATGCTTATATGATATATATGCTAAATAATCCTGTAATACTTGTCATAAGCATTTGTTAATGTCTATAGACGTACATAACCACACTTATAAAGTGTTAAAAGAACAAAGGCTTTATAACACAAAGTGGCATTATAAATTATATATTTTAACTGTTCCTCAACTTAATGTAGAGCTATAAAAAGATGTATAAAGAATATATAAATATATAGGGTGGCATGTGGCTTATTGGTTAGAACGTTTGCCTCTCAGCGCTAGAGATTACAGAATCCCAGAATCATAGGTTCAAATCCCAATCTGGGTGGAGTTTCCATGTTCTCCTCGTGTCCGCGTGAGTTCTCCGGTTTTCTCCCACTGTCCAAAAACATGGATCAAGTCAATTGAATTTTCCAAATTGACCCATATAGAGTGTGTTTGTGTGAGTGAATGTGTGCCCAGCGATAGATTAGCGCCCTGTCCTGGATGTACCTGCCCATGTAACTGTTGTTATAACAATTTATGACTATGATTATAACCATCTATATACATTAACAAAGACTTATGGAAAATGTTATACAGTGTTATAAATACTTTTGGCTTATAAATGCACTTATAATGCATTATCAAAAACCGGATTCATAGTAAGTGTTACCAACTTATCTTTGAGTTCTAAACATTTTAACCTTCAGTGCCACACTATTTGTTTTCAAGGCATAACTGGTCAAATGCAGGTGAGGTTTGTTAAATTTTTTAAAGTGATTTTGGATGAAAATATGGTAGGCTATATATTACAACATTCATGTGTACAATATAGGAATAATTTTGGTACACACTTCCTAATCACTGAATTGTTCAATGTAGTCACATTGTTTTAGGTGTATAAAATGAAATACATTGTAATGCAGATCTATATGATTCTAACTTTGTGGGAACAGTTTGGAAATGGCTTTTTCTCAATTTCAGCATGACTGTGACCAATGCAGAAAGCAAGGTCTATAAAGGCATGGTGAGTTTGAAAGGGAAGAACTTAACAGGAAGAGCTTAAAACTTTAATTCCCTTGAACACCTTTTGCATTTAACTGGAACTGGAGTGTGTCCAAAATCATTATATGACCTCTCAAATGCTTTTTGGATGAACTGCCAAAAATTCCCAGACATGCTCAAAAAATGTAGTTTGTAGTTTAATTAAATGCTGTACTTCAGTACAATTTTAAGGTATTAATTTTTTTTTATTCACCAATTAATACTGTCCTATATACTCCATTTATCAGTTTTAGTAGCTTATCACTATTAATATGTAGATTTCACACAACAAATTTTCTAAAAGCAAAGATTCTCCCAAATATACAGCATGCATTAAGATGACGAATTTGCTGGCCAGTTAAGTGGACCCAGAGAGATGCTTCTTCAGATACCACCGCAGACAATGTATGTTCCAAGCAAATAGGGTTGACAGAGGCTTTCCCTAGTATCTCAGCTCGGTTGATGCAGCAGCTTAAAGATCAGGCCATTAAGAAACCTCTATTGCATTCTTGTTATTTATTTTTTGTTTAGGATTTTTTTTGTTTGTTCAAGAATGACTTATTCACTACAATGGGGTCAGAATTTTTTTTTAGGTGGAGGTGGAAGAAATGGATTTCTCACTTATATATTTGTATCTGTTAATAATGTATAGTCAAATGTGAAAATGACTGCTCCATGTGGGTGTGGTAACTCAGTGGTTAGGATGTTGGGCTATCAATCAGAGGGTTGTGAGTTTAAATCTCAGGTCTAATCTCAGGTCAAGAACCCCAATGTGGGTCCTTGAGCAAGACCCTTAACACCCAGCTGTGTCAACCCTGTGTTCTGACCCCTACCAAGTTGGGATACTTAAAATTTACTTTGGATAAAAGCATCTGCTAAATAACCAAATGCAAATGTAATGTAAACTTTGTGAAAAGTAAGTTACCTGAAAGAAAAAAAAAGAATTAAATTACAATTAGCTTAAGGTCAGATAAAGCCTACACTGCCCCTGCTTGAATGCCAATGAGGGGAAGAAAAGGGTCACCGTCTTCAAGCATTGTTGACTTTATGCAATGGAAGGTGTACATCTCTATGACTTTTAGCATAGATGGAAAAGCAGTGTGGAAATGATTGGCACTAAGGGGAGATGCTTTACAATTACATATTTTAAGCAGACAATGGACAGCTAAAGATGCATAATTTAAATTGTTTTTATAGCACTTTATTGCACCAAAGCTGGGTAAATATTTTTTATTACTCTGAAAAAATTATTAATTAAAATACTAATACATATGTCTTTGATTTTTATTTCATGCTTTCCAATTTCTTTACTAATCAATATTTTTGAAGCCTTGGAAGGACACCCCAAAGTCGTTTTCAAACACAGATGTTGTTCCTTGTGATAAAGAGGAAAACTTTGTTGCTCTCACTTTGCCTATGCAACCTATTTCCTCTGTTCAAGCTACTAGCAACTATGAGGTAGGTATTAAATCATGGAACTCCTGCATCACAATTTCTTTTTACAACAAACAGGCATCATATAATGTTATTTCGGTGTTTCCGATGAGTACTGGAATAAGAACTGATCGGTGTAAAACCACCTGATAATGCTATAAGAGCAATCCTTGCAATAATGCAATATACCAGATAATAGACAAGAATTAACAGTTTTAGGGCAATTAATTAAACAAAACAATCAGTATTAAACTATTTACAGTTGGCTTAAGTCTAAATTCTGTTAAATTTTCTATTGGGTTGTAAAATAAAATTTTATAAAAATTGGGTCATTTAAAAAATGAAAAAATAAATTAAAAAATAAAGTAAAAAATACAATTTTATAAACATTTAATAAGGTCACAAATTTAGAAGCACTAGAAACATGTATATGTATGTGTTTTTCAGGATGTAGGAACAAATAAGGACAGACACTGTAGGTGAGTAATGCAATTTTATTAAATTATTTAAGCAAGCTAATGAGTGCAGATATACCATGGTGTTAATGCTAAATCTACATAGTTTATGAAACAAAATGAAAAAAAAATCTGTGTATATATATATATATATATATATATATATATATATATATATATATATATATATTACTCAACAATTGTGCAAGTTCTCCCACTTAAAAAAAAATTATAGGTAGGTAAATATGAGAGACAAAATGTGAAAAAAAATCTGAAAATCACATTGTCTGATTTTTAAAAATAATTTATTTGCAAATAATGGTGGAAAATAAGTATTTGGTCAATAACAATAGTTCTCAATACTTTGTTATATATTCTTTGTTGGCAATGACAGAGGTCAAACGTTTTCAGTAAGGCTTAACAAGTTTGGCAGACACCGTTGCTGGTATGTTGGCACATTCCTTCATGCAGATCTCCTCTAGAGCAGTGATGCTTTTAGGCTGTTCGAGGGCAACACTGACTTTCAACTCCCTCCAAAGGTTTTCTATGTTGTTGAGATCTTGAGAATAGCTAAGCCCATCCAGGACCTTGAAATGCTTCTTACGAAGCCACTTCTTTGTTGCCCTCTCAGTGTGCTTAGGATCACTGTCATGCTGAAAGTCCCAGCCACATTTCATCTTCAATGCCCTTGCTGATGGAAGGAGGTTAGCACTCAAAATCTCACAATACATGGCCCCATTCATTCTTTTATCTACACGGACCAGTCGTCTTGGTCTCTTTGCAGAGAAACAGCCCCAAAGCATGATGCTGCCACCCCCATGCTTCACAGTTGGTATGGTGTTTTTTGGATACAAATCAGCATTCACACTCCTCCAAACATGAAGAGTTGTGTTTGAACCAAACAGTTCTACTTAGGTTTCATCTGACCATAAGACATTCTCCAAAGACTCTTCCAGAACATCAAAATGTTCTCTATCAAATATCAGACATGCTCGGATATGTACTGGCTTAAGCAGAGGGACACATCTGGCACTGCAAGATCTGAGTCCCTGGCGTCGTAGTGTGTTAATGACAGTAGCCTTTGTGAAGTTGGTACCAGCTTCTAGGTCCCCCCATGTGGTTCTGGGATTTTTGCTCACTGTTTTTTTTGTGATCATTTTAACCCCACGGGCTTATATGTAGCTTGGAGTCTCTGATCGAGGGAGATTATCAGTGGACTTGTAGGTCTTCCATTTTCAAATTTTTGCTCCCACAGCAGATTTCTTCACACCAGGCTGCTTGCCTATTGCAGATTCAGTCTTCCCAGCCTGGTTCAGGTCTACAATTTTGTTTCTGGTGTCCTTCAACAGCTGTTTGGTCTTCACCATATTGAAGTTTGGAGTGTGACAGTTTGAGGTTGTGGGCAGGTGTCTTTTATACTGTTAACTAGTTCAAACAGCTGCTATTAATACAGGTAATGAGTGAAGGACAGAGGGGCCTCTTAAAGAAGAAGTTACAGGTCTGTGACAGCCAGAAATCTTGCTTGTTTGTAGGTAACCAAATACTTATTTTCCAATATTAGCAAATAAATTATTTAAAAATCATACAATGTGATTTTCAGATTTTTTTTTTTATCATTTTGTCTCTATAGTAGGGTGGCACGGTGGCTTAGTGATTAGCACGTTCGCCTCTCAGCACTAGGGATTCCCGGCTCGAATCCCAATCTGGGTGGAGTTTCCATGATCACCCTGTGTCCGAATGGGTTTCCTCTGGGTTCTCTGGTTTCCTCCCACAGTCCAAAAACATGGATCAAGTCAATTAAATTCTCTAAATTACCCCATATAGAGTGTGTGTGAGTGAGTGAGTGTGCCCAGCGGAAGATTGGCGCCCTATCCTGGATGTATCTGACCAGTGCTCGAAACGTTCTCCCCTGGATGGGCATGGGGAACCCCATCGCGACCCTAGTAGAGGACAAAGCGGAAGACAATGGATGGATGGATAGTTTATAGTATGATTTCAATTACAGTGGGAGAACTTGCACAATTGGTGACTGACTATATATATATATATAACCTCATTAAAGATTTAGCTGGTCTGAATTATAAAAGCACCACAATCTAGGGAGTCAGAACTGTACTTGGTAGCAGAAAATACATACTTATTCTTTCCAGGATGGGGGCAGATGAGTGGAGTCAATGGCAGAATGAGTTCAGAGGACAAATACAAGCACTGTGCCGCTGGCTGAAAAGCATGGAGATGATGTTGCTACCTTTAAATGCTTCAGTGAGTTTTACCAGATCCTTTATTATATATGGAATAAATTAGAGAAAATGTTTTTCCTAAAGACATGTGTTATATATCCATATTTTTCCACATAATTCCATGCATATAAATGCTATATTTTATTGGTTTGTAATGATTGAACAGATGAATGGAAATTATTGCTTTTAAATAACTACCCTTAAATGTTTTACAGTGTAATCTTTGTTAGTAAAGTAAAACACATTAGCAGGCAGAACAAAGTGAAAACAAAACAAAAACACAGGGAGAACATGGAAACTCCACCCAGATGGGGGTTCGAACCAGGAATCCCTAGCGCTGAGAGGCGAACGTGCTAACCACTAAACCACCTGAATTAATGTTTTAATTTATTAAAAAGTAATGTAATGCAATTTTGACAAGATAGGTTGATTAATTATTGCATGGCTTCCAACTAAACTTAAAATATGGTAGATAGCATTTTATTAGATCAAGAATGTTTCATCATATTAGAAACGTTGAACTTTTACTAGCTCTCAGTCTTTCAAATGAACAAAATCACTACTGGGAGAAAAGCAATTTGTTAGGGATTGCCAAGATCCCAATAATTATTTGGAACCCAACTTGGAAAATCAAAACAAGACGGATTGGGAAGACACCTAAAAACAAAACAAATAAACATATACCCACAGTAACAAAACACAATAAGCATGAGTCCGTGGAACCAAGAGTCCAAAGGATATGAGCCAAAGTAAGAAAGTGTCCAGGGACCCGTTCACGATAGTCTAACAGTAAATGGGAAAGATTCCAACAAAAGATGATCAAGGGGCCAGCTCCGGTCCTGTAACCCAAACAAGAGAACAAACACCAACAATGCGGGGCTACACACGCAAAAGGATATACCTCCTAACCAGATGATATTCTAGCAGGGTAAGAGTCCAAGGATAGCAAAATACCCATGTTCTAGCTACATAGACTACCTTACCATGGTCTGAAAAGGGAAGACCAACTGGCAACAAGCTAATCCCTCCTAGCTCTATAAATAGAGTGCTTCCTAATTACCAATTAACCCCAGTTGCACCAGAAAGGGCATGTTCAGGTAGGTGTGGCCAAATCCACCTACACTTATACATAACACAATTTCATACAAACCTCCGAAACTGTAATTGTTTTTGTATAGTCCTCATAGACAGAGGTTGATGTGTTGGTGATCTGAGTCTGTAAGTGCTGTTATTTTACTATATGACCAGTTTTAAAAGCAACAGGGTTTATGGCTATAATATCCCAGAATTTTTAGAGTTCTGTGCAAGTTCCTATATTTTTAACCATGTGTTGAAGCCTCATTAAAGATTTTACAGTTTTTGGTGTTTCTGTCATAAACAACACTCCCTGTTGTAAACACTGTTATAATTACCAGAATCCTTCTTCATTTATTTATTTATAAATAAATATCGTTCAATCAGTGGGAAATGATGGTAAAGCAAACAGGTATGTGCAACAGAATGCTTGAACCCCCTTTAACATGTTTAAGGCTATGCAGATTTCTAGAAACAAGGGCAGGGATAAACACATGATTAGACCATATCAGAATAAATAAAAATCTTCAAGAAGTAATTATATAAATGTCTATAGTAGCAGGGTTTAGGCCAAATGGCCGTTATTACCTTCTGGAAAGCAGACGAATAAATTTAACAGCCAAAGCCCAGTGCAGATGGCAATCAGTTAAGAGCTTGCAGCACATTCAGAGAGGGTGGAGCTATTGTGACAGAAAAGAGCCACACCTTTTCTGAACACAAATGACAGGCAGAGGGAGACAAAGCCTGGGTCTGAAAACACATGCTACCTACCACACAGCTGGCAAAGGCAGCAATCTGGAATATAGTATGTTGAGCATATGCAGTAGGTATGATGTTAGGTATCAATTAGATGAGCAGTTGACCAACAGAATGTGAATATGCTATACCATGATTTAACTAAAACTGAATGTGTGCTCAAGCTGAAAAAATGTACCATGGAAGAGACCATTGTTGATTTTAACATGCAGAATGGGTTTGTAAATACTAATAGTTAAATACATATAATAATGGTACTGTAATGTGTTCAGGGATATGGCTCAAAGAACCAGTGGTTTATGTAATGGAGAGGCTTTATTTTACCAGAAAATAATACAAATTAAACACAAAATACTTAGTTTTAACAACATATGATCGTCCCAAGGCAATGCACAGGTGGCAGGGTGGATCTGATTTAAACATTTATTAAAGAGGAGCTCATGGTCTTCATTAAAAGAATAACATAACTACTCCAAAGTTATTGGATTCATAAATCACAACACTACTGCCTAATGTAGTTAAACTAATAGCTTTGCTACATTTAGCAGCGTTACCACCCATCACATGAGTGCGTGAATGTGTTTGTGTGTCAGTGCTGTGATGGACTAACTTATTTAGGGCATTTCCCTACTTTTTGCCTAATTCAGCACCAGTCTAAATATTATTTATTAGCCCTATTAAAACTGCTGCTAAGGGGTAAAAGCCAAGTATTTTTCCTGAGCTGCCTTATTACTGCCCAGTCACAAGTTGGTGCTTATGTAAAAATGACTAAAAAATACCAGCAATTAAGATCTTGTATCCATTGACTCTTCATCACCAGTTATTGCACATAAAAATGTTCATACACAGTTGTACAGTTGTAGAGACATGGATCTAATTAAAACCACATGGCAAACTTTCTGTAGCATACTGCCACTGTGAAAACATGTGCTAGGTACACAGTCACAAGTATTTGAAAATATGAGTGTATTTCCCCATTTACATTTACATCTCCCCCATCCTAGCATAACCCTGCATACTCAGATATATGGGAAGTATAATTTTGCATTTAGAGAAAGATATACATATGATAAGAAAAGGATAAATAAATGGATATATAGAGTGAAAGTTCACATTGATTTAATTATATAGTGCTTTTTACAATATTACATTGTCACAATCACCTTTACAGTATTCTGAGCCTGAACCATCAAAAAGCTAGCTGAAGCAACATTGGCAAAAAAAAAAAACCTTCCTGTTAAGTTGTTTTTTAAGGAAGAAACCTTGGGAGGACCATGGTTCACTGGGGGACTCCTTGAGCGGACACAGATTGTGTAGTGATCAGGTGTCCATTTTTAAAAATTGGAAAAACAACATCACTATACTAACTATGGAAAATTGGGATTAAATATTAACATATTACAAAATAAAAAAGATAATTAAGTAAGTAAGTACCTAAAGTAAGAGAAAATAATGAGAGAGACGCACATTTAAAAAAAATGATTCAAGAAAAAGAAGGAAAGATAAAGAGATGATAGAAAATAATGGGAGAAAAAAATGTGAAAAATAAAAATAATAGGTAGAGATTGATGGCATGAGGGGAGAAGCGTGACCAAGAAACAAGGGAATTGAGGGTTGGAGAAACAGTGCAAAGAGATAGAGAAAGGGAAATGAAATATGGAGGTGAGGTTGCTCTAATGAGTGGACACATCCAGACGAGCTCTTTGTGCTTTGAGTGCTGGATGGCGAAATGGGGGATTCAGCCCTTCACTGAAGGCCCCTTCACACATGACAGAACACACAGAAAGCACATTAGATATAGATGGGAGGATATGGAAGGAAAGAAAAGATGTGATTCTACAGAGGTGCTTCTCTGATCTTCCCACAGTCTGGTCAGTTATCAGGGTTCAGATATTGATTGATATGAATATTAAACATAACACAAAAAAAGCATTGCTTTATAAAATATAGAATATAATTAATACTTTATCTACACAATACATAAAATACATACACATTTTAAATTTTTTAATTTATTTACTGGGGCGGCACGGTGGCTTAGTGGTTAGCACGTTCGCCTCTCAGCGCTAGGGATTCCCGGTTCGAATCCCCATCTGGGTGGAGTTTCCATGTTCTCCCCGTGTCTGCGTGGGTTTCCTCCGGGTTCTCCGGTTTCCTCCCACAGTCCAAAAACATGGATCAAGTTAATTGAATTCTCAAAATTGCCCCCTATAGAGTGTGTCTGTGTGAGTGAGTGTGTGCCCAGCGATGGATTGGCGCCCCCCCCCCCCCCCCCCCCCCCCCCCCCCCCCCCCCCCCCCCCCCCCCCCCCCCCCCCCCCCCCCCCCCCCCCCCCCCCCCCCCCCCCCCCCCCCCCCCCCGACCCTAATAGAGGATAAGCGGGAGATAATGAATGAATGAATGAATGAATTTATTTACTGATTTTCTTTAAGCAGTTATACAGAACTCTAAATCCATACCTCCAAAACAAAATAAATGACATAATTTATCCTCTTCATTATTTCATATTTAAATAAGTGTGACATATCAAAGAATGTTGAGAATTTTGATAGTTTTTTTTTTTTTGGGGGGGGGAAGGTTCAACAGTCCACAATATAGCACTATTCACAATTATTGCCATTGCAGATAAAATAAAGGCATTTTATGGAATTTAAATAAATAAAACTTGGACCAATGGAAATCAATTAATCACTAATATTAAAATATATATATATATATATATATATATATATATATATATATATATATATAAAGTTTAAGAATAACATATAATGTATAATTTGTAACGAGGGATAGGCACGAATGAGGAGCGGAGACAGGATAAACCCCGACAGGAACGGTCTTTATTACAGAACATTTAAAATCACATTAAATCTACCACTATCGTGGCATGTGTCGCTCGCTGAATTCCCGCTTCTGTCAGGTCCATGGATTCTATGATATCACCGCATATAAAGTTGCACAGTGATCAGACAGAGCCAGATCAGGTGCTAATCAATCTCCCTGATCAACGCCCCCAGTACCAGACTACCACTACATTCACACACACACACACACACACACACACACACACACACACACATATATATATATATATATATATATATATATATATATATATACATATATACATACATATTATAGCTAGGTGCTAACTACAAAGCCAACATTCTACCCTCTATGCACCAGCTTATTGACAATTATATTCCATATAATTTCCTGTAAAAGTTTGGAGAAATTGCCTTCTTGCTTCATTGTCTATTTGTCCAATCTGACAATGGGAGAATATTATAATGCCACTCAGATCTGGAACTGAACCTGGATCCCTAGCACTGATAGGTTAACATGCTAACCACCAGCTTATTGACAGTGACACAGTTATTCCATTTATATAATATACTGTTAATAGTCTATTCAAAATACCTAAAATATTCACTTCATCTGAACATATTCAGTTAGCTAATTGAATAGACTGGTTACTACATCATCACAAAAGTATTAAGTTTTAAGCCTCTAAGATGCATATTTGTTTAAGGAGGAGCAGAGCATGGGGCACCGCAACTCCACTATCCTTTGGCAGCAGAGTGCAGTAAGTTTTTCTGAAGGCATTAAAAGAAGACACTGACTGACTGCTGGCTGTTGGTGGAAGCCAACTGCTGGCAGGAGTTAGTTTTCGCCCTTTAGGTGGAGCTCTGTCTATGTGGCTGGGGAAGACAGGGGCTCAGCAGCATTTCTGCATATTTGTTGCATCATCTTTAGGACTGCATCAATATGCACATTGTTATATTTATTTTTGTTTTGGGTGCAAATTCTGTCTGAGGTTAACATATCCATGCATAGTTTGGATTGTAGGGGTCATATGTGCAGTATGATTTCACAATATGCATGTTATGCAAGAAGTGCACATACCATAAGATCATTTATATTCTATTCTATTTATTTATATAAACTTTTCAAACTATTATTTGTCTCTTGTGGTTTTCTGTCTCATTTGATTGGGTCTGGCATGTCCACTTTTACAAGCATGATGTGCTATATAACACACTTTTAAATGCTGTAACTTGACCATTTTTTGCTGCTCTTCAACTTTCCAGTACCCCAGACACCCCACAAAGAAGTGATCCCACCCACATGCACTCTTTTCTTGAAAGTGAGCACCAAAGTGATTAATTACTTTTTGTTAAATAGTTCTTCTTTCTGACTCTTCAGCTGAAGAAAGATTATTTCTGTTGATGTTGATTTGTCCTAAGCTGAACCTTTGTTCGAAGCACACATAAAAAACATGACCACTCGAGTGCTTATCATGGGTTGTCGTTTTAGCAAGCTCTTATTACACTGGAAGATGGAGAGTGGAGTGAAGTGGAGGGGGAGGGGACCATGGTAGTGGGACTAATCCATTTTGGTGCTTTCAGGTCTTCACACACATGGGGTTCTTGATCAAATTTGGCCTTATATGTAACCCATTTGGCTTCTTCCTGATTCATCCCATTATTCTGCCTTGTGAACTAATATAGTCAATTAATTTAGCAAGTGTGAAAATAATTCATATGTTATACAAAATATACAAAACACCTGCTGAATGCTCTACATATACCATACATTACATGTCTAGAGAAAAACACAACAGGTTTTTCTTTCAATTGTCATATTTCCTGTTATACAAAAAGCTGAGTCGGAATTAAACAGTGTAGAATAGCCTTGTTGGAAGTCTGTGTGAGTGAGTGTGTGCACTGTGATAAATTGGTGTATCTGCCCAGCGCTCAAACCGTTCTCCTCTGGATGGGCATGGGAAACACCCCCGCAACCCTAGTACAGGATAAAGTGGAAGATGGATGGATTATTCTTTATATTATTGTTGCCGTTATTGCAGAAATTGAACATAAACTGTAAATCTTGTAGATAATGGAAACCTTTCAGCACATTAAACAAAAAATACTGGCATTTACTTTGGTATGTTACTCTGTTTTTACTTTGAAATAAAAGAAGAAAAAAAGGGGAAGAAGGGTTGTCAAAATCTGACCTGTTTGTAGGCGTGTCATGTTGAGAACAAAGAAGACCTCAAAAATGTGCTTTTGTTGTTTAACGGGCTGACATACAGTGTGTTACAAAACCATCAATTAGTATCATAGCATTTGCTCTGTGATAAATCTGACAATTAAAGAAAAGAGTACATTTATAGATAGACCACTTAAACATAGAACTAGATGTCACCTTTCTATTTGTACACTCAGTTACACATGTCATACATGTACTTAATAGTTCTCTAAATTACTGACTGTATCTCTACATAATTTGTTAGTCCCTTAAACTATTATTTAATGATCAGGGTCCAGAAAGCACTGCCACAAATACTAGTTAATTTATTTGTAATGATGGATTATTCTATCTCTGCAATGCTGATGTTGTGTTGATGGACTGTTGTGTGTTTTGCACTGGTATAAGTGGATTTATGCAGTGCTGCTTACAATATGAAACACCCCAATGTCAGTACTAAACTAAGAATAAATCTACTAATCAACCAGTATCCTGTAAGCACTAATAAGAGAGTAGAGTTTTCTGATTGTACAGCAGTGGATACAATGTTTAAAAACTAAAGCTGCAGTGCTATAATGCATACCAACACAACACACAATGAAGGTGCCAAGTGGCAATGGGGAATTTAAATGTAGTCAGTTCCTCTGCTTGCCAAATCATGTTTTCAGTCCTCATTGTGTCGTGCAATGTCAAGAACTCAGTTGTAAGCATATTTCCGTCCCAATGTTTATGAGTGGTTTGTATTTATCAGTTTCTATGATTATTTTAAGCAAATTGTATAAATATAAATTTTATTTAAAAAGTTAAATTTGTCCTTGTCAAATTTGGTAGCTTAGTGGTTAGCACAATCACCCCTCATGAGAAATGATGATCATATAAGAAAAACATG
Source organism: Corydoras maculifer (assembly GCA_019802435.1). NCBI lineage: Eukaryota > Metazoa > Chordata > Actinopteri > Siluriformes > Callichthyidae > Corydoras > Corydoras maculifer. The sequence continues at coordinate 1,352,452 of JAFMOD010000491.1, forward strand.
ACCTGAAAATTTTGGATGGATGGGCGTGAGGAGCCCCCCCCCCCTCCCCATGGATGGATGGAAGTTAAATTTGTCATTCAAAGCACTAAGAATCTTCAATTTGTTTCTTTTGATTGGTAAATTAATTTTTTTATGGAATTCTGCATCCTTATGCATCTAATTGTGCAGTTCCACATTTGGCCACCTAGAATCGCAAGACGCTGCATGCTTGTTCTGCCTCCAAATGCATGACAGCCAACACAACACGTGCATACCAACAAAAAGGAAATAAGAAAACACCTGGCACATACCTGGTACTATATAAATTGTAAAGGCGAAAGAGCTCATTGGACCTGATGCAGTGTATGGCAGTCTAATATAAAGTTTATTTAGTGGCTAGACTCTGGGAACATAATTGGCAATAGGTGCAGCTATAGCAAATCACAGGTGCATCTGTACCATTATTCGCGTAAGTGTTGTGCATACCACTATCAAAAACTGCATGACCAGAGGGGAAAAAAGCCTTTAGCCATCTTATAATCACAACACTTTGTGATTATTTAATCAAACATTTATTTATTTTAATTAATTTACTTTTTATTTGTTTATTGGGTGTATTTTTTTTCTTTATTGATTTTACTGTAATAAGCATAAGTATCTGGGGAGGCAATACAGCAAAATCTCTAATATCTCAGCAGGCACATAAACAGACGCTTTCTAAATTACAGCCGGTTAAGTAACTTGACCTCTCTGGATTTCACCATTGAGTTATTTTTTTCCCAGGACAGTTTGAACAACAGGCATTGTCGCTCCTGTTCTTTCTTCACAATCTCCTTTTGTCTGTTTTCCGCCCGTCGCGGTCTCCGTCGGGGGGATGGATGAAGGTTAATTATTTAAGTGCTTGGTGTAGCAGTTGGAGAATCCTCTCCTACAACATTATTTACTATAGAATCAGAACAGGTTTGGGTGAAGAGGGTCTGTGTACACCATCTGTAACCAGCTTGCTTTCATCTCTCTGTAATCAAAAGATCACACCTCCTCTTAGTTTGCATTAAGAGGTTTGCACACTGTGACCTAATCATATTGTCCTGAGAAAAGGGTTGGACACTAAAGCTCAAGGTAAAGGATGTCTTTCTTTTAAACCCCCTGGAAAGTACTGTGCTGTCTCTGTTTAGTGTTAAAGACACTCACAGGTGCACTGAAGATTTTTTTCACAATGTCACACCCAGCACTGTAGGGACAAAAGATCACAGAATAAAGAAGGAAATATAATAAGGAACAGTAAGGTCACAGCCACCGACAATGTTTGTAACCCTAGCTTCTGATTTTTAAATAATTGGAAATCCTGCAGCTGAAGGCAAATTGTGAGGATTGTGAGAATTTTAAAGTATCAAGCAAGGTGACAAAGTAGCTAGTGTTCTCACTTGCAAGAAGGATCCGGATTTGATTCCCAGGTGTGTTGTACAAAGAGCTTACAGTGTGGAATTTGTATTTTCTGTAAGGGCTTCCATTGTTATGTTTTTTCAGCCTTGTAATGAACTAGCAACTTGTTTGGGGCTTGTTCCTTCTTGAACTCATTAAGGACTATGAGGTCTTCAGCACCCGTTATGACCCTAAAGAAGACTAGACTGCTTAAACAAATTAAAAATTTATAAAACTTATGAATTAATTAATTTTAACTGCATCTACCGACGTCTGCTGTAAATCAAGGTGTGTTAAACCTCTCTGCTTATTAACATTTGACTTAAAATATTGTTTTTTAAGTGAATATCATTTAACTGGGTTGAATTTGCAGCTAAGAGATCCTTATTTGGGTAACTATGGGGTCAACTGGGACTAATCTGTTTGAGATGGATAATTTAATGCCAATTTGGATATTGGATATTAAACCAGTTAGTATTGTGTATTTTCAGTGTACATACATATACACTATGTAGTTTTATGCAATGAAATATGGATAATTCACAACATTTTACAAAACCAGAATCAACACTATGAAGTGGTACCACAAAAAAATTAAACCTAATTTATGCAAAATCTAAAAACAAAATTTATGTCAAGCTTATAGAAATGGGACAATAAGTCCCAAAAACATGATGCCTTAGTCATGCTGATATTCAAAAATAATGATATCTCATATTATACCTCAAGTAATTAAATAATGCATATCAATGGAGTAGTGTACCTTAATAATGTGCTATAGGTGGATATTGCACCTCTGTTACTATTCTTTTAAGGCTTCATAACACACCAATGTATACACCTGTCCAATCAAAATATTTCACCTACTATCAGTTCCTTCCAACTTTTTGTAAACACGGTTAAAAACTTGATGAGTGCCAACACCATGCTAATAACAGAATATAACATTATATGTTATAATGGAACGTCAGAAGCTGTTATGAAGAGGTTTGTAAAAGTATTTAACAACAATTGTGGCAGAAGCTAGTTCACTTTCCTTGAATAGAGATGGGGGTTGTGATGAGCAGGGGTCCCTACTATTGTAGCACACCCTACTCGGCCCTGGAGAAAGAGAGAGCGGCAAAGCGAAGGGAGGGAGGCAGCTGTCATTTAACATGTGAATATTTGGGGGCAGCTCCTTTTTAAAGCTTTTTCACTGAGCAGCATGGAGTTTGGGAAGCAAAAGAGGATCTGGGGGAGGGGCTAGTGGAAGTGGATGGAGGCAAGTAAAAAGAGACTGAGAGAACCAGAGGGAGTTCACACAACAGAGCATGCAGGAGTTTGCATCTCCAGATATTTCTGATCAATTAAGGTGCTGATGGCTAGACATCCTATCAGGTTACTACTTGAAGAAGGAATTTCTCTATGAGGGTGCAACAAAGAGGATCAATCCATTACCCATGGGAGGGGGCAACGGAAGGCAGAGAACAGGACATTGTTTGCCCGTGACTGTGGGCAACCGACAAGCATGACCTAGTGTGTGTTTGTGTTTGAAAGTGTTTGTGAGTGAGGGAGTGTACACAAGGCTTCGCATTGCATCCATATGCTTATGCATGGCTCTGCTACAAGAAAAAAGAGAGTTCTATTAAGGGATGTTGGACTGCGAGAGGATTTATGTCCTCCTGTTTGAATGATGACCAAGAAGACATTGAAATTTTTTTGTTAAACATTTAGCCTCTTGGGCCAGGGGTAAGTACACGTTCTTCTGTCCTCAACGGTCACAAACCGCCAAACCTTTCAGCCCCGGGGTGGGCTTATTTAAGCTTTTCCACTCCTCTACCTCAGCGGGGAAGGTGCAGAGTGCATTTGGTACTACGTGCCATGCTCTCACGTTCCTGAGGAGGATTTGTGCTCGAGTTCATTTGTGAGCTTAAAAGAATTTAATTCTTTTTAGTTTGGTTTATGTCATTATGCTATACTTGTTCTGTGAGTATGCTTTTATAACTTCTAAAATTACAGTTTTTTTATTTAATATGTATACATGTAGTCCTTCTTACATATTTTTTAGTTAAGATTATATTTAGATTTGTTGCAAATTTAGCCAGTAAGAGTTTTATTAAGATGCTAAGACTTTCTTCTAATTAATTTTCCCACATTTAATAATCAGAGCTCGGGCTTATGGATGAATTAGTACTACAGGATTTTCTTAAATTAAAAACTAAAACAAGCTTAATTCCAATAACATCTTACTTATCTTACAAGCTTCAGTTATAGACACTTTAATAGAAATGAATGGCTCCTCTGATCAGGTTTGACACCAGTCCTTAAGCAAGATTTTGACTTGAACATTATTAATGTGCCTCCTGGGATGGCCTACACTCTGCCTCTTTAGTCAGAGAATCCACCATATAATTTACGCCAGGTTATGAGCTTAATGTTAGATCGGTTTGATGGCTTTTTTTTTTTAACAGAACAGCCCAACCCCCTTTGTTTTAGCCTGCCATAGTATTTGACAACGATAATTATCCTCTTATAAAAATATTACAAAAATCTTAACCTTAATTACAATCATATGAAAAAAATGCAGCTAAATATATCACATATGACAGCACAGTGCATTTCAGCTCTAAATAAGGTGCACTTGAATAAAAACAAACATCTACTTCCTTTGAAATTGGCAGTTTATGTATCAGGACTAGATAAACAACTTGACAAATACACTTCATTATTTATTAAGTCAAAATGAAAAACCATGTGACTAAATCATTTGTAGAAACACTTTTAGCAGTAATACCTTAATTGGTTTCTGTATGAATTTATCGGTCTCATATTGTTTCAGGGAGTATCTAAAACATTAGTTTAGTTAAGTTTGTGGTCATTTTTAATTCTTATTGTGTTTATATTGTTATTTCACAAAAAAAATAATAAATTGGATTTAGGTCTAGAAATAAAAATGACAATTACAGCACATTGATTCTTTTCCTTTTTTGTATGGTGTTTTTGGGATAATTGTACTGTTGCATGACCCTTGTTTTCCCAAGCTTTGGCTTTTAGATATATAGTCTTTCAGCTTAATTATTGCAAGTTTTCAGGTCAGGTAGCTACAAAACAAGTCCAAATCATTCATTCTCTACCATTATTGTGTGTTGTGTTGATATGATGTGTTTGTTTATTTACTCATGTGGAGCTATGCAATGTGGATGAACAATTCCACTTTTGGTCACATCTATTATTATTATTATTTTATTTTATTTTTTTTGTAGTTTCTTAAGATCCAACATTCTTAACATGTTCTATTTTAGGAAATGATGCTTTTTCCTGAAAACCCTTCCATACTTGTTAAGTCATTTATAATTATTGTATATTTATATCATTTATATGTATTGTCATGGACTTTTAATATGCCCATTGAGGTTTGTAGAGTACCACTCGTGAACTGGGAAATGTTTTAAGTAGGAACTAAAACAAGCTTACTGTCAATTACTCTTTAATTTGTACTATTTTTTTACATCTGACACCTTTAACACTTTTTGTAATACCTGAGATGGATATAGACACATTGACAGAAATAAATGGCTATTGACTTGAAAAGTATTTCACAATGTTTCTTTAGGTATAACTTTGCAAACCAGTTGCCATGTTCTATTTAGAAAAAAAATATTTCTCTTGAAAACCATTAAAAAAGTGTTATGATCTTGTAACACTTCCAAGATTAATGGCCAATAACAATTGCCTTTCTAAAATCATTGCTGATGATTTTCTTTTGGATTTTTGTTAAGACAACTAAATGCTCCTGACAAGCAAATTGTCAAAACTTACATTACATTTACATTTACATTTGGTCATTTAGCAGACGCTTTTATCCAAAGAGACTTACAAGGTGAGCACAGGGTTAATCACAACACCCCTGGAGCAATGAGGGTTAAGGGCCTTGCTCAAGGACCCACACTGGTAACTTCAGTGGACCTGAGATTTGAACCGCCAACCTTCAGATTGATAACCCAACGCCCTAACCACTGAGCTACTGTGCAAAACTTCTGCTTTTAAAGAGCTGATTAAACTGGTTGATTAATTAATTAATGACATTTGATTTGCAGTACCTGCATGTGTATATGTCTGAAAAGCTGAAAAGCTTTAATAAGTTAACTGTAAACTGGAGTTTTGGTGGTGAATACTCAAAACTAGCATTGATGACATAAACATAAACTATTTAGTTTTTATCCATCTATAAAACATTGTTTAAATAATCATCTGGTTGAAATGTCCCTGCCATGATCTTTAGCAAACTGTAGGTGGGCGTAATTAGTCTTTTAGGAGAGCAGTATCTTTCGTCTTGCAGCCCTTCCAAGCATGCTGTTGATATTTAGTGTTCTCTAGATAGTGGACTCAGGAAGATTAACAAAAGCTAATGTGAGAAAGATTTCAAATGGGTTGAAAGTTAAAATAGGAGTCCATATTAACATTTGGATAAGAACTGTTGTTTTACTAAACTATTTAAATTCCACCTAGCCTTCAAAAAAAAAAAAGCAATAATATGAATCATTACCACGTGCATAATGATCCAGAAAATTTTTGCTTCCTCATTGACTAGTGACCTCAGTAACCATCAGTAATCCAAAAGGATTTACTGAGTTTCAATTTTATTAACAAAGGCGGCACGGTGGCTTAGTGGTTAGCACGTTCGCCTCTCAGCACTAGGGATTCCCGGTTCAAATCCCCATCTGGGTGGAGTTTCCATGTTCTCCCCGTGTCTGCGTGGGGTTCCTCCGGGTTCTCCAGTTTCCTCCCACAGTCCAAAAACATGGATCAAGTCGATTGAGTTCTCCAAATTGCCCCATATAGAGTGTGTTTGTGTGCGTGTCTGTGTGAGTGAGTGTGTGCCCAGCGATGGATTGGCGTCCTGTCCTGGGTGTATCTGCCCAGCACCTGAGACGTTCTCCCCTGGATGGGCATGAGGAACCCCACCATGACCCTAATATAGGATAAGCGAAAGATGAATGAATTTTATTAACAATAATAAAATAACTTTAGGACGCTCCCTCCATTTCTTTATTATACTGCAATATTTTGGATATTGTAACAACACATTTACACATTACTTTTATTAGCAATTTATACAGTTTTACAGTTTAATTTTTTATTGGTTAATTATTATAGGGTTTGTGTTTTGGAATTCCCTTATCATATGCCTACATGAACATTCCAGTGTGTTTTCACTGTATAATTAATAGCATGACACCGGGTTGCTTTATTTAAAAAAGAAAGAAAGCCCCCTCCCATCCTCTTGTTTTGGAGGAAGTTGTGTAGTAGAATTTTATGCCTGTCATATTTAATCAGGAGCTGAATGGTTGCCAAGGGCATCCTAGGCCAGAGCTGGCAGAAGATACTGATTCAGTTTGTTATGGTATATCCCGGGCTTACTCGAAGACACTAACTCATAGAAACCCCTTCAGTTTCCATTTTATGCCTCACGTTTTTAGATGTCTTTACAGTTTCAAAAGACAAAGATTAAAACGAGACCCTGTTTGTGAATGTACACTAGACAACAGGTGGTACTCCAGTTTGTCAGTGTGAAAACAAATGATGGTCTGTGTGAAAACAAAAGAAGATATGGAAACTTAAGATTTGCCATAAACTGTAAAAATATTTTCTGCATACACAAATACACAATAGTACACTGGAATTTAGTTATGTGCTATTAAAAAAAATAAAGGTTTTTGTAAAGGTATGATGCTTGTCTGTGTTGCCCCTGCTCAACAAGTTATAAATTATGTATATGAGTTTGTATCCAGTGCTTAAATGTATTTGGAATTGAAGAAAGAAGACTTTGTTAAAAAGGTCTGTTACTCTCTGCATTTGTACAACTTCAAAAACAATATAAAACAATATAAATACAATTATATATGCAATAGTTTGCATGTGAGGAATTAATTCTACATATAAAGAATGTAGTAGACTCCCTGGAACTAAATAAAGTAGTTCAATATAAACACATACATATTTAAATATAAATGCCAGCAGCTGTTTTCATGTAGACAACAAATTATGTATAATTTGGGCATTAGGAATCAGCTTTTCTCCCGGTAAAGTATAGTCTTTATGATGAGGGTTTGAAAGTTGACAGTTCACTCATGCTAAGCACCCTTTTGTTTTAGGTAGCTGAAGTGAAACCTGCATGCATGGCCCAGGGGCCCTCTTGCCTTGCACCCTATATGCCTGTAGGCTGAAGGATCATGGGTAACCTTATAAGTAGACCTAGCTGCCTGGGTCAGAAGTCAAAGCATGTGAGATCAAATGAGGATTTTCTCAAAGAATGTTACCAAAAAAAAAAGGAATGGTCCAACTCTGAGCCTCCAAAGGAACAAAAAATCAATGAGGTTGATCAGAACTTTGAAGAGGTTCCCACACCAGATAAAAGTAGAAGCTCCCCTGCTCCCACAGTCACAACTACAAGCACTTTGGATAATGCCTGGAGAAGCTCACCATCTCCGGCCAAAACCTTATACAATGGATCACATAGAAGGAACAATGTTCCAGAGTACAGGAGATCCCCACTGGGTCAGTGCGGGACAACAGAGAGAACAGCCTGCCTACAGAGAAGAGACTCATCAAGTCCATGGCCGTGGAAAGCTCTGGGTCCTCGAGAGGTCACCGAGGTCACTGAGGTGACAGAGACTATCGTGACAGAGATTGTGGAAGTGACTGAGTATCCGCCAGGACAAAAAGAATGTGCCCCGATTATTACCAGAACTGTTAGGGTCCTCACTGGAGCAGCAGACGAATTAGCAGAGGTTGTTTTTTTTTTCTGTTTTAATTTTTGTCAAATCTTTTTCTTCAAAAAAGTCACTGGTGGGTGGGGATAGTGCTTTAAGTATAATTTTGGGGTCCAGAAACTGAAGCCATAGTTTCTGTGTTGTAAATAAATGGAAAAATTATAAAATGATCTTTTAATGTTGGTTAAGTAAATATAACAGAAAGCAATATTGTTGAACATTTATTTTTATTTACAGCTGCAAAATGATGGGCAATTGAGTTCAGGAAAAGAATCAAACCTGGAGAGATGGAAGGTAAAAAATATTTTATTTTACAAAAAAAAAAAAAAAAACATAATTAACGATTGAGAAATATGTTATTTTTTCCAACATTCTAGTAATTTTTAAATAAAAGTTATTGACACTGGAAAAAAATAACAAAACCTGAATCATATTTGGGTAACACCAAAACCTTAATGTTAAATATACAGTGGGTTGCAAAAGTATTCATACCCCTTGAACTTTTCCATATTTTGTCACATTACAACCACAAACATAAATATATTTCACTGGAATTTAATGTGAAAGACCAACACAAAGTGGTATACAATTGTGAAGTGGAATGAAAGTTATACATGAATCAACAATTTTATTACAAATAAAAAACTGAAAAGTGTGATGTGCCAAATTATTCAGCCCCCTTTTCCCTGAGTGCAACCAAT
>JAFMOD010000491.1:1365338-1395694 GCA_019802435.1 Corydoras maculifer
TAAACATTATTACTCCACATGTAAACAGGCAGCAGGTTCCAGAAACAAGAGATTTATTCATAACCAGTAACACAACCAAAGCATCACAACCCGAACGGACCTGTATCGTAGTTGAAACTCTCTCGCAAATGAGAGAGCGGGGCTGGCTTAAATAGATAAATAATAAGGTCACATGAATGAGGGTAATTAACTAATTGAGGCACAGCTGAATGTGAAATAAATGAAAACAAACCAAAATAAGGAAAATGGAACTAAAGTGAAACAAACACAAAACAAAACGCTGTCCTGACAATCAGATGCCGACTATCTTGACACATACATGTATCTATGAGATTATAAAATTCTAATCATCTAATCAAAATGTTCTTAATTACTCATGCTATATTCTCATAATGCTATATTCTTCCTTGGTTCTCATAATGCATTAATAATAAATACTTGATCAAAAACAATCAAACAGGTAGCAATTAGTTTTTAATCTTCCTTAATAAAAAAGTAAATTTGAGTCTCAAAAGATTTCAAATTTTCAAAAGATCAACTAACTAACATTATATTACTTCAAGATGAAAGTGTCCCGAAGCATCAGATAGAGAAACAGCTGGATACTTTTGTTTTATTGTCTGAAGTAGATGTCTGAAGATGTCTGAAGACATCTATATATCAATATAATATATCATTATGTCTACTTAATCCTGTACCTGCAAATATATTTTTTTAAATGGCTCAGATATTCCTAAAATGATCAAATGACCAAAATTTCTAATTGCAGACCAACATCAAATATTTCATTCTTTGTTTTCAATACTGTAAAAACAAACAACTAAATAAAATGAATGAGTGTTTTAACAACTAAAACATCTTCTTTAATCTAACATGTGTATGAGCTTTGTAGTTCGGATTTAAGTCATATCGTAATAAGTCAACTAGTGTAATTAATAATGTGCTAATATTTTTAGACACTGATTTTAAAGACAATGTTTTATTGTAAAATAGGCCATATAAATGTAATTAAGTAGGATTTTAGATTATTCTTACACAATAAAATCTTTGTATGGGAATTAAATATAGTTTGTATTTCTTGTATATAGTTTTTGTTTTAACATGGCTTTTGCTTCATTTTTTCTCTTTTATATAAATCTGAATGATCTTTCTGTTTCCACATGTGCAGACTACATAGATTTTGATGTTGCAAATTACATGCGAGACAGCCTTGCTTTTTTTTATGTTTTGGCACCAAATTCTTAGCAGTTCTATTTTGAGGGAAAAAAAACGTGTCTAAATAAAAACCATTTGCTTCACAGAATTCTTTGTACTACTTCAAAAGAAATTCCACAAAGTATTCTGGTTAACATCAGCCTCAATTAACTGTCTAACTTTTAAATATTAGCCTGCAAAACCCCACCACCATATACATCTGTAAGCCCTACTTTATAATCTGCATTGTACCATGATTGATGTTTCATTATCTATCTATCTATCTATCTATCTATCTATCTATCTATCTATCTATCTATCTATCTATCTATCTATCTATCTATCTATCTATCTATCTATCTATCTATCCATCTGTCTATCTGTCTATCTGTCTGTCTGTCTGTCTGTCTGTCTGCCTATCTATCTAATTTATTTATTTTTTCGTTAAAATATAAATATGTTTCACAGATCCTTGCAATTGAAATTCTCCAGCACAGATTTAATATAGAGAAGATGGTAAAGATTTCAGAACTCTTACAGACATACAGTGAATATAATGAAGCAGAAGGCCTTGGGGTACTTTTTGCAATATTTTCATCTAATTTAGCTGTTTTACTTAAACAAAAATCTAAACATTTACTATCATTTTTTTTTTACAGATAAGTATGAATATTCTTGAAGAACAGTGCCAGATAACTTCAGGCACCAACTCCCATGCAGTGCTGCAATTGGAGCACGCTCAGTCTCTCCTCTGCCAGTTTTCAGAGGGGTACTCTGAGGTGGTACCGTGGCTAGAGGAAACCAAAACTCTAACTGACCAGCTTGCACTAAACAATATTAGTTATGAGGCTTTTAAAGAGCAACAGGAGCTCATTCAGGTATAATACAAAACCTTAACATAGCTTTTTAAAAATTTTTGTTTAGGTACTTTTTTTTACTTTTTACTCTGCCTCATGTTTCCTATTAATCCATTACATGAGATATGAAATATATAGTGAAAAGTTAAGTCTGTTGTTATAAATTTACCTTAAAAGCTTTATCCATTGCACTTGCTTATTTGTGACTTTTTTGATGTTAGAAAATACAAGACACAAAAGAGTCTATAGTGATAAATTCATCTAAGCGCACAGTCTCACGTGCAACTTGATGCCTCAAAGCCTGTTCCAGGCAAAGTAACGTCATCTGGGATTTCCTGAAACTTTAGATAATACCATTAAAAGCTAAATAGAGATTGAATATGTAAAGAGGAAGAGCATGAATAAATGAATTTTAAATACTTATATAAAATTACAATTACATAACATTACAATGACTGATGGCTTGCTTTGTGCTTCAGCTAATCAGCCAAATAGCCCTATTTACACCACACTGAAGGTGGATATTCTATTTTTTTTACATACCTGCTATCATACATGAAATTGTAAAATCAGCCAGTCTCTCTGTTAGGCCCAGGATTGACTCAATGTTTGTCATTACGTCTGTGAGTGTATTAGAATAAATCTGTTAAACACTGTTAATGTACTGTACTTATTGTTTTACACAGAGCCTAAGGGAGTCCATAGCTGAGCAAAAGCCTTTGATATTCCGATTGGGAGTGCTAGCTAAATGTCTGTCAGATCTGAGCCCGGGACAGGCACATCAGTTTTATCAAAAAGCCACTGAGGCTGAAGAACACTATCAAAGCATCAGAAACAGTGTTAGAAAGACTGCACAAATGCTGGAGGATTCTCTTCCACAATACACGCAGGTAATACACCCACTTTCATTTAAATACATAAATAGATATATAGGTAATAGATCATAGATTATTTTTAGCACACAGTTGACTTTTTGCTATTTAATCCAGCCATTATCTTCCGCTTTATCCTCTATTAGGGTCGTGGGGGGGTTCCCCATGCCCATCCAAGGGAGAATGTCTCGGGAGCTGGGCAGATACACCCAGGATAGGGCACCAATCTATCTCTGGGCACACACTCACTCACACAAACACACACTATATGGGGAATTTGGAGAACTCAATTGACTTGATCCATGTTTTTGGACTTTGGGAGGAAACCGGAGAATCCGGAGAAAACCCATGCGTACACGGGGAGAACCTGGAAGCTCCACCAAGATGGGGATTAGAACCGGAAATCCCTAGCGCTGAGAGGCGAACGTGCTAACCACTAAGCCACGGTGCCCTTTTTGCTATTTTGCTTATGCAATTAAAGATTAATGTAGGACCCTATGGACCCCTATGCTTTCCAAGAGTTTCTGTTTATATTACTGCTTTGGTTTGTATTACAGTGATACAAAATCGAATTACACATTATGATTGAAGAGAGAGCAAAAATAATAATTCCTTAATGATGTTGTTTTATTATATACTTTATCTCACCTCAAAGTAAATTTTGCAGAAGATTCTGTTGTTTGTGGGAATGTTGCCCATTTGGTCAAAGAGACAATATTAGAGGATTAGGATTAGTATTGTGTTTGGAGCACCTTGAGACTATCTTCTCAAATCAGGTATGGGTCATAGTAATGACTTCATACACAGAGGTATTTTTTAAGCTAGAACAAGAAGGAAACTATTAAGTTCAATATTATTGAAGCTTAAATTAAAAAAGTTGTTACTTGGATCCAAAAACAGTCTTAATTTATGTGGACCTGTGATTTAAGAAAGTCCATGGAACTCCACTCAGTACATTTTAATGTATAGATTTATTTTATTTACTTTACAAAACATTACTTTTGCTTATATATCTATATCAACAGAGCACATAATTTAAACAAACATGTTCAACATTTGTTTTCAGTAGGTGCAGAAAATGTTCTGTTCTGCAATCATTAATGGGTTTATGGGTTAGTGCATGATCAAGCATTTGCCTAATGCTTAGTTAGATTTTTTTTTTTTTAATAATATTTGCTCTTATTGGGACATTGTGCTAAGTGAAGAGTTTAAAACGGATTTGATGTTTGAGTCTCATATGTTTTGTTTGTTGTTCTCTTTTACTTTTTAGCTAAATGAGAGAATGACAGTGATAGAACAGAGTCTGGAACGTCTATATCACCACACGCAGGCCACCATAAGTCTGCAAGGTCTGACCCCTCGCATCCAGGAGCAGATCAAAGAAAACAGGAACACTCTAATCGAACTTAGCAAACTGGAGCTAAGTCTAACTAGTGTGAAAACTCAGGCTGATAAACTTGTGGCCAACACACAAGCAGTTGGAGATGGCACTGTTGGCACAGGTTGGTGGTCTCTGGTTGAATTTGTTATGGTAACTTTTTCAAGACGGCGGCACGGTGGCTTAGTGGTTAGCACGTTCGCCTCTCAGCGCTGGGGATTCCCGGTTCGAATCCCCATCTGGGTGGAGTTTCCATATTCTCCCCGTGTTTGCGTGGGTTTCCTCCGGGTTCTCCGGTTTCCTCCCACAGTCCAAAAACATGGATCAAGTTAATTGAATTCTCAAAATTGCCCCATATAGAGTATGTCTGTGTGAGTGAGTGTGTGCCCAGCGATGGATTGGCGCCCTGTCCTGGGTCTATCTGCCCAGCGCCCGAGACGTTCTCCCCCGGATGGGCATGGGGAACCCCACCGCGACCCTAATAGAGGATAAGCGGGAGATAATGAATGAATGAAAAGAACTTTTTCAAGACGCTCGATTAAACAGAAACTATGGGTTTGCTTACCACTGTTTTTGGCAGTTTGTTTGAATATCTAAAAAGGTATATTTCATTAACATAAATACAAATAAACTACACAAATTAATGTAAAAATGTTTTACATTGTTTTTTTAAGTAGTTAATATGTTGCACATTTGTTTTTCAATTCCTTTAGGCATCACATATTATTGTATTTATTAATACAAAGAAAGTATTAGAGAATAATTGCTCCTAAATATTACTGTCCAAGTGTGTAAGTCTCTGTAGAATGGAATAGCATTATTACCTTGAAATATATTATTTACTCTAAAATGAACGATGTAATGATTTATCTCTACCTACAGCTATTCAAGACAAGGTGAGCATTCTGACCAAACAGTGGGAGGAGCTACACAGGCAATCCCATGATAGGGAGGAATGGCTGACACACCTGCTTGATCTGGCTATGAGATTCTGGAGTGATGTGAGTGATGTGACATCTCAGCTAAATGATGCTCACCAGGCAATCCTTGACCTTAACCCTAACAGAACTGAATCAGAGACCATCCAGGAGAGCCTGGACACCATGCAGGTAGTTACATCTCAGATCTATGCGTTGTTAAACACTTAATTAACCACAAAGACTTTACATTTTTGTTAATACTGCAAATATATTAATGATAATAAATCAAATATATTCAAATTGTATTTTTAACGATAATTAGATTAAAATAAATAGTTTCACTACACGCTATGAACACAACAGTTTTGTTAAATTTATACTCAGACCTACTGTGCTGCTATTTCAGGCCCTAAAAGAGGACATTGATGGACTGCAGGGAGACTTGGACACACTTGGGGTTGTAGGAATGGAATTAATGACTGCTTGTGGAGACACAGACAAACCAGAAGTTACAAAGACCTTGGACGAAGTATGAAATTGTCATAAATATGAAAAATTAAATGTTTAATTCATATCCATAAAATGCTTTAAACAACCACTTTTTTTTACAGTTATACTGCACATGGAACAATTTGAATAAGATCTGGATGGAGTGCTTTAATAAGTTAAAAGAATTTTTACAGTTGGCTCTGAATTACCAGGACACTATGCAGGTAAAGAGTAAAATAAAAGCTGCAATCTGGTTTAATTTTGTTTAATTTAAGTAAAATTTTTACTTAACTCTTAATTTTACCATTATTGAACCCTTAAATTAGTGTTTTTAACATTAGAATCCAAAATATAAATATATCAAAATATATGTTAATACATACTTTATTGTAAATAAACATCTGCTCATTGTAATGTAAAGTTACTTTTTAATTAGTGTGCATGCTGAAAAAAATGTTTATGAAAGTGAAAGCACATTTAATCTTTAATTTCAGCTTTCTCCAATATGTTTATTTTAGTAATAAATAAGGAAATAAATAATATATAAAGTTAATTGTGGAAACATGTCTGTAAATATTGATAAGCATAAAAGGTCAAAGTTATTTTAAGAATACAAAATTAAAATGAGTCACTTTTTAAAAAAATAATAAATGCTTGGCATTTTGATTAGCACATAGAGGTAGTATTACTGGCTTTACCTCAGGTACCTTAGTCAAATAATTTTATTATTTTAAAGACTTATATAGGACTTCATTTAACCACTCTTTCACTTTTTAGGAGATATGTTAAATAAAAAAAACTTCATACAAAAGTAAACAAGAAACGTTTTACATTTTATATTGTTCCTAATTACTAATAAGGCCACATACTGCTATTTTATAGCTGTTGACATTATTAGTAGGTCCTCAAGACTTTATTCTTATTTCAGTTTTAGTTTCAAAGATTTTTTTAATTGTCTTTTATCAGTTTTATCAACTATTTGGTTTATTTCTTTGTAGGGACTGTTTGAATGGCTAAAGTCTGCAGAATTAAAGTCCACTGAAGAGTTCTTTGTGGGTTCTGATCATGAATGTGTGAAAGAACAGCTGTGTGGTCTTAAGGTGAGTCTGACTGATTTGAAATCACTGTGCTGTTCACAATAAGCTTTTGATGTTTTCCTAAGATTTTTAGAGTATGTTCGGTTTATCATATTTTTTAGAGTTTCAAGCAAGAGCTGTACCAGAAAAAGATTGAGATTGAGAGTTTAAATCATTGCTTTGTGTGTCGACTCTCTCCGGGTTCTGTAAGACCTGCATCCAGCTCACCTCTGTGTGATTTCCGTGAGCGCTGGGACATTGTGGAGTCTGAGACGGTCAGCAGACAGGTACAATACACATTAAACTTATGATAATGGTTGCAACATGTTAGTGATTATGTTTCAATCAATCGTGTGAAATATTAAAGTAATATTTCTGGTCACGAACTCTGATTGGCTGAGTCACATCTAAGCGTTTTTAAAATCCACAATATATGCATATGCAACACACCACTTCTACAGTATATTATTGTGCAACTGACTGTCTGAAGAATCGTTTTATAAGCTAAATATTTGTTTTTATTCTTATTCTCACAAAAATTCAGCTATTTTGTAAAATTCCAGATAAACAAAATTTTCAAACTTACTTAAAATGACAGATTATTTCCTTTAATTAGGGTTCAGAGAGCAAATTGGTAAACATGCATTATGTATTTAGCACCAGGTGGAAAGTGCACTGTTGGGACTTGGACAGTTTCAGAACAATTTTGATGAGCTACAAGCCTGGCTCTCACACACCTCCGATCTGCTTCGGGTCTCTTGTCCAATCAGCATTGATCTGCAGACATGTGAGATAGAACTGGCCAAACATAAGGTACAAACCTGCATTGTGTAACATCATGCCTAGACATTAACCATTTAGTGCTTCATGGTAATAAACACATTTGTTGACTTTTGTGTACAGGTTCTGCGTAACGATGTGATGTCCCACGCCCACACAGTTGAGTCTCTGAACCAGGCTGGGAAGAGCCTGCTTGAGGACACAGGTGGAGATGGACCTCATGGTCTTCAGTGCCACCTGGAACAGCTAAATGAATGCTGGGAGTTTGTCCGCTCTGAGACCGAGCGCAGGCATGTTGAGCTGGAGAGCTACCTCAGTCAGGTGGAGGAAATATCATATTATAACAGATCTTCTGTTTGGGGACAATATGGATAAAATATTGGAACACATACTTATTACACTACAGAGGATTTTATTTCATCTCATTCAAGTCGATACCACATTTTTTTTGGTGTTATGGCTTTTGATAATTTGGGAAAGCTTTCTAAAAGATGTCTGAAGTAATACTTGTTTATTCATTCAAAAAATGTTTTGAGGGTTTAATACTGATATTGGATGAGAGGGCCTGTCTGACAACCTAAGATCACCAAATCATGCCTCTTTGGACTTTGCTTGGGGCACAGTCATGTTGAAATAGAAAAGAGCCTTCTTTAAATTGCTTCTACAAATTTAGAAGAATACAATTTTTAAAAAATGCATGGCCAGGTGTTAAGCAGGCGTGTACAATTATAATGACATTGCATAATGAAACACCTGAATTAAATCATTAAAAGAAAGAGGCATAATGTTTTTATCAGTATTGCATAGAGACTGTTACAAAATAGCGTAATCCAATTTGAATGAAAATTGGAGTTTTTATATTATATTTTATTGTAGAGTTCTATGTATATAATATTTTTTTTACTTTATGTTATTTATGTTTCACCTCTGGTTTGAAATTAGACCCTAACGAATTAAAAAATGAGACAGACGTTCTAATCACTCATATAACCTATAACTATAACCTATAATTACTGTGAAGAATAACGTGTGGGGCACTGCTTGGCTTTAAACCAACCATGGTCGCTGGGATTGTTCTTAGTTTGTCTGGGCTTTGCTAGTTCTTCTCATGACTGTGTGATTTATTTCAGAGTTCTTACACCTCCCTCTTGTAGATAAACTGAGCAGGATAAATGTTTTTGCTCTGTAATGAACCACTAACCTTTTCTTCATCTTTTGCCTAATAAGAGCTGAGATTGACTTTAGCAACCCCACAATTAGTACAAAAAACGAATCGATTATTGTAGCAGTTTGTTGAAATTGTGAGGTTTCTGTGAGAAATCAGTTGCTGTAATGTACAATGATGGGTGAAGTGCAAATACTGATGTTAAAATGTTAAGACTGCAGACAACAATAAACTGATTAAAAAAACATTTTAGAGATTAATATTCTGTTGGAAACACTGAGGATTTTTTTTGAAAAGTTAATGTTTATTACTTATTTACAGGTTCAGGATGTAACAATGGAGATCCAGGATCTACTGCAGTGGCTTGAGCATGTTGATTTGAGGCTGTCATCCAGTAAAACAGTATGGGGGATGCCCAGTTGTGCTACAGAGAGACTCAGTGCTCACTTGGTAACATCTCATATGTGCATATAGAGTATATATAGAGAGTATGTTCACTCTCTACAAAATTTTTTAAATACAATGTACATTTATGGAAACAATGTCCAGCAATAGGCGTCCTGTCCTGGGTGTATCTGCCCAGCGCCTGAGACGTTCTCCCCTGGATGGGCATGGGGAACCCCCCCGTGACCCTAATATAGGATAAAGCGGAAGATAATGGATGGATGGATTTATGGAAACAGGGGGGGGGGGGGGGGGGGGGGGGGGGGGGGGGGGGGGGGGGGGGGGGGGGGGGGGGGGGGGGGGGGGGGGGGGGGGGGGGGGGGGGGGGGGGGGGGGGGAGGGCGCCAATCCATCGCTGGGCACACACTCACTCACACAGACACACTCTAAATGGGGCAATTTTGAGAATTCAATTAACTTGATCCATGTTTTTGGACTGTGGGAGGAAACCGGAGAACCCGGAGGAAACCCACGCAGACACGGGGAGAACATGGAAACTCCACCCAGATGGGGATTCGAACCGGGAATCCCTAGCGCTGAGAGGCAAATGTGCTAACCACTAAGCCACCGTGCCGCCCTATTTTATATTTATATTTATAATAATAATTAAATAAAAATCAATAAATAATGTACAATTTTTTTATGTATCAGAATGAAAAATATCTGATCTAATGCAACATCATATAAAATGTAATATTTGTTTGTTATTACATATTTGGTTGTTATTACATATACAGGTTTTAAAATTTTAAAAATGCTTACACTTTCTTTCTGTAGCAAAACAGCAAGTTGTGTTGCTGGCTTGATCTTTGCATGATGCCCATTTTTTGTGTTCCATAATAATATCTTCAGGATAGGGATTTGTACTATAAATATCTAACTTGCACATTGCAATTAATGGTTGGTATATGATGTTGCAGGAATTGTGTAATGAGATGGATTCTAAACTCCATGCCTACAGTAGTGTATGTGACACTGTCGAAAGAATGCTGGAGGAGAACAGTGTTACTCAGAGTTCTAACACTGAGCATAGATTATGCATCCTAGAACAGAAGTGGAACTCTGTCTATACCAAAATGCAGGATCGTAAGGTAATGAAAAAAAGTATGGTGTGCACAATGCATGTGTCACAAACATGTAATAAAAAAAACATGTAAGCTAAAGAAATAAAATAACTTAAGTTAGGTTTTATCACCATAAAGGGCAATTATGCATATACTGTCTATGAACTTTCATTATTAAGTACTTTCATATTGGTTAACCATGTGTAGAGTTTTCTTCACATCAGCTGCTAAGGAATCTTGAAGGAAGGCATCACTGTCACAGACAAGCTGTATTTTTTGTAGTTGTTGATTGTCTGGATGCAATGCCACTTGCACCATTTCTTGCGTTTGTCAATGAAGTTGAAGTGACTGTAATTGCTCTGACCATGTGCATATTGTTATGGCCTGGGACAGATTAGCCCTTGAAGTTTTTAGGGTTGTCTTTTGACCTTCTGATTGGAACTTGTGAAAATGGTCTTGGTGGCAGTGATTTCATCTATATAGCATGTTACTGTAGCTGTTTATTCATCCAAGTTGGTGGTGTTGGCGTATGTTGCAGTTTGTTGCAGTTTGCATTTGTCACTCAGCATGCAAAACAGTTATGAAGGCCATAAATGGCTCTAATACTGGTTTTCATCTGGTTTTAATTGTCTGACAAATGGAATATATACAGTCCATGAAATAGACTGTAAACTATATATATATTATACAATATACTGTGGGAGCTGGACTTGTGTAAACAAGATCCAGTATATTTACATTAATTGTCGCAAAGTTCAATTGTTGCTGAAATTCAAGTGACTTAAATATACAGATATAAAGCTATCAATATGAAGTAATGGATGTATTGCAGTATGGGAATATAAGAAGGGGCATGGGCTGTGTTTGAGAGAGGTGTGTAAGAGTGTGTTCCTGACTTTGTGTAATAAAGGTTATCTGCTAAAATGGAGACCCAACTCATGGTCTCTTCCTCACCATCACCACAATATTTTGATTTTCAGTAATACAGATGTTGAGCATTTTTATATGGAGCATTAAGTTATGTGATATTTTACTAGAAATATTGCCTACTTAAGTTAATTAATTAATTAATTACATTTTGTTTCTGATGATCTTTTGTTCATGCTTATGTTATTTTTCCCTCTTACCAGGTTAAATTAACAGAAGGACTTGCTTTGTCCAAGGAGTTTAAAAGCAATGTACAAGATCTGCTGACCAAAATGGCCAAGTGTAATGAAGCCATTAGTGCTCTACCTGCCCCCAGTTACATCCTCAGTACCATCACCAACCAGCTTCAGGAACACAGGGTTCGTGTTTTTGCTCTTTTTTCAAACCACTATGTGTGTTTTTGTTTAAAAATGTTTGAAGTGTATTTAATTATCTGTTCTTTGATTAAAAAGTAAAACCTATATTTTAGGACAAAAGGGTAAAAAAAAAAACACTGGCATTTGAGTCTAGAGCTCTTAAAGTATCCCCATGTTTTTGTTTTATTCTCCTTTATCACTGATAACGAAAATAAAACAAAACATAATACTTACATTCTGTAGCCATTTTTAAGTGTATGAATCATCTGTACACTATACAATTGTATAAATATTTAGCCTCTATACTGAATTTAAAAAAAACTGCTAAAATGTGTCATATGCTACCTCATGGCCTAGTGCCACCATGCCATACTCAGGGAATTAAGTAAACATTAGATAGCCCACTACAGCCACCCAGTGGTGAAACATACAGCAGCTCCAAGATGGAAAAAATCAGTTTGGATAAGTTAGTTGGATAAGTTGCCAGACTTGAACTGCTCACTTTAAGATTGGTATTAAAGTTTAAGTTCAAGTCATTTTTTTATATAGTACTTTTTACACAGTACATTTAGTACATAGTAATTTAGCACATTGTCACCAAGCAGCTTTACAGTGTTGTAAGCCTTTAAACCTCCAAAGAGCAAGCCGAAGTGACAGTGGCAAGAAAAAAACGGGAATCCCTAGCGCTGAGAGGCAAACGTTCTAACCACTAAGCCATCGTGCCGCCCTCATTCTAAAATATAATTTGCAAAATATTAGATATATATTTTTTGGTAAACATTGTAAGACAGTTTTACTTGCTTGTTTATGTTTTTGTCTAGCTGCACCATTTTCCAAAAGCAAGCAAATATACTGATATGTACCTTTAGAATTTGCTTGTTTTATTAATCAAATGTAGTTCCATCTATCAAGCCTTCAACCAGACCTGATCCAACCTGACAGTAATGGAGGCCAAAACCATGATACTACCACCACTACGTTTCACATATTGGAAAAGTTTCTCATGCTAGAATTAATTAAAAAAATACATTAAAATAATTAAATCATATTGAGCAAATTTTTAGGACTGTGTAAAAAAGTGTAAAAATCTAATGACACTTGAGATCTGATTTATAAAAAAAAACATAGAATATATAAAAGGTTCACCCATTTGTAAGCATTGTTGTTTATCAACCCTTTGCAAAATACATTACATTTAACATTACATAAATTTTTAATAATTATAAAGGCCACCAACACAATTCTGTTATTATTAAGTTTTTTTATCTTTTAAATAAATTATATCTTTGTTAATTAATTTAACAAATCAAGTTTCCCATGCATGTCACTAGCACTGTGTGATTTGAGAGTGTGCTACTAGTATGCTGTGTTGATCTAGATGCTGTTGAATGAGGTGCACTCATACAATGAAAAGAAGGCTTGTGTTGAGAATGCAGCCTCTAGACTGGCAGAGCTAAGCAGAAAAGAAGACTGTGATGTGATGCACAATCTGGTGATAACTGTGCAAGACCGTTTCCGGAAACTACAGCAGCATGCCACAGAGCGGGGGAAGTCTCTAGATAATGTCAAGAGACAAGTTAAACAGGTGAGTCGTGTTGTATTCTGTTGTCATATATGGCAGAATTTAGCAGTGAATGCAATGAGTAAAGAGTAAGAGAGGTGTTGTACATGGTCTAAGATGCTAAATCCCAATACTGCACCTCTGAACCCCCTTTTAGTCCATGAGGTTAATGTGCTGCTGAGGGTCCATGAGTGTCATAATTCAAAAGGCAGTTTAAAAACTGTTTAAACATTTAGAAACATGCTAATTATATTTATTACAATTGTTATTATTAGAATTTTTAATTTTCTTTTCTTTTTTGTTTTGCTTTTCACAGTTTAATGAATCCTGGCAGCTACTGATGGATTGGATGATTGAGGTGGGACATAAACTCGACACACATAAAAATATTGCTGTGTCACATGATGAGATTAAACAGCAGCTCAGTGAGCAGAAGGTTTGTATGTTATGATTTAATCCTTCATTCTTTCATTTTGTAAGCAACTTTTTCTGGATTTGATTGCAGAGATGATGAAGCATATCCAACCATTAATAAACAATTAAATGCAGGAAAACAAACACCAGTATATCACAGAACAGATATGCCATCACACTCAGAAACATTAAAGAACTTTATTTCCTAGCAAGTAAAATGTAATAACTGAAGGAATATTCTGAAAGAGTGGTGATTGCATAGTTTTTTGCGAGGAATTGTACGCACAAAGTAACTAGGATAAGTGCATAATGGAGGCAGAAACAAAAGGCACAGTACAGGACAGAATATTTAGACATTCCAGCTAAGAGTGGTTGAATAACGTAATCTTTATACAGATGCATATAAATGCTACAGGATAGTTAGACAGATAACAAGTGCAGGTTAGTAAACAAGAGAATTGAAGGGATGAAAGTGAGAAAGTGAGGACTGCTGGTGCTCAGACCGCTGTTGAATAAACACCTGCATCAATAATTTGGGTTGTCTAGAGTGTGACATTTGACCAGTTATTTATTTACCCAAAATTAAATGGCTTAAATCAACTCGACTTTTTAACAAAAATAAATGTTTTAGGATTTTAAGGTTGGGATGTTTTGTGTTTACAGCAATTCCAGAAACTCTTTTGCTTAAAGAGACCAGTGTATGAGTCATGCTGTAAAAGTGGCCGTTCCCTCTTAGAAAAAGCCCAGAATCCTTTAGACATCCAGCATCTGGATCACATGGTGTCAGAACTCAGAGACTCTTGGGATACCGTTGGTGGAAAGTCTATGGAGCGGTGAGATTTTTATATAACAGTGGGAATTTCTGTTTGTGGTGACTTGATGCCGTTTGGTAAAAGTTAACCTTTATGTTAGGCAACATAAACTGGAGGAAGCGCTGCTGTTCTCTGGAAGGTTCACTGATGCCCTGCAGGCTCTAAATGACTGGCTGTACAGAGCAGAGCCACAATTG
Source organism: Corydoras maculifer (assembly GCA_019802435.1). NCBI lineage: Eukaryota > Metazoa > Chordata > Actinopteri > Siluriformes > Callichthyidae > Corydoras > Corydoras maculifer. The sequence goes on from JAFMOD010000491.1 coordinate 1,379,845, forward strand.
GCAGAAGATGCACCTGTTGCAGGAGAGAAAGAACTGGTTAATAATCTAATTGACAAGCATAAGGTATAGTAAGAATACAGTGGATGAAACTTATTCAGATGCATAAATAAAAGAATATGTACATTTTAATTACAAAAAATCCAGAATTAAAAATTTTACTTAAACATACATATATGTTTGCAGCAAAAATACTTGACTAATCCTGAGTCCTTAGTGTGAAAGCAGCATGTTACAGTTAAAAGTGATGGATGTGGAGTTTTATATACAGGAACACCGGATTAGTCGGGTTAAGGGGATGAAATAATCAAACGTAGAGGGGAATAAAAAATGATATGTTGTAGTTATTTTAAGATCTTTTTAGTGAAATGTTTAAAGGGTTATGGAAAATCATTATTTATTGGAGCCGTTAACAGCCCAGACAACTAAAATGTGACCCGGCAACATGCTGCTTATTGTACAATTTCAGAATACCAAAACTAACTGTTTGACAAACAGTTGCATGTTAAAAATGTATTTTGTCACTAATGCTGGTAAATGAATGTAGTGTCACAGAAGTATAATGTGGCATCAAATGAAAAATTTATTTTAAATTATTCACCACTGATTGTTAGTGTTCAAATGTAGAGTTTACATGGTATGTAATGGGATGTATTGGTCTGGCCTTCATCTAGATTTTTCAAAAGGAACTTGGAAAGCGGGCTGGAGGCATTCGTACTTTGAAGCGTTCTGTAAGGGATTTGATACATGGAAGCACTGCTGACTCACACTGGCTGCAAGAACAGATGGGAGAGTTGGAAAGCCGCTGGGATGCTGTGTGTAAGCTTTCAGTCTCCAGACAGACCAGACTGGAGACAGCATTGCAACAGGTATCCACATTTAAGGAATTATAAGCTATGTATAAGTAAACCCAATGTCCAAAGGCTTATGCAAATTTAACCATAATGCAATCATGCATGTATATCACCTTGTTAAAAATCCCATGGACTTTTAATTGTTGTCTACTTCTTTAATATAAATAGTTAAATACTGAAAAATCTTAAAAATGTTACTTATCTGTTACGTCTACTCTGTTAACATTTGTGGTTAAAAAATGATAGCAATGCCCTTATGTACTGAGAACAAAAAACACCTGTCTTTATATTAATATTCATATTCATATTTATATTCAACCATTTGTAATATGTTTAATATTGTATTTGAAACTTCCAGGCTGAGAGGTTTGACACACTGGTTCATTCCTTTCTTGATCATCTTGCTGACATTGAGAAAACATTCAAATATGGAGTTCTACCTGAAGATGAAGCATCTTTGGTGGCATTGCTTATTCAACACCAGGTTTAAAAATTAAAGACTGCAGGTAGCTGGCATACCTCCTAGAAATTTAGGACTGAATTTCTCATTGTCTTTTTTACCCAGGAGTCGACAAGTTGTTTAGCTGATCAGCAGGAGACCTTGAAACTCATACAATCACTGGGAGAAGAAATTCTTTCCTGCTGCCATCATGATTCTGTCATTACCATTAAGTCTTGGATCAATGTCACTAAAACTCGCTATGATGAGGTGATTTAAGTTTGATATCATGGTATCGCAGAGAGTAGGATTTCTGATCATACAAAAAGTTTAAAAAAATTGCAGTGTGCTAAAATTATTGAATCAGACAAGTAGTATTTTTTAGGTTTTACCACCACTTAATATACACTCCATAGACATATCACCATTATTGCTCTATGATGTAGATGAAAAATTTCAGGCAATTTCTTATTTGGTAGTGTACAGTTATTGTTATTCATTCTTTAAACTATTACCATGATAAACCATTAGTTCTCACAGGCACAAGCATACCATGCACATCACCATGTCAGGGCTAACTCAGTGCTAAGACACATTCACCAACCAAATTATACCTGTACTGTGGTATATCTTGTGTGGTTTGTGATGATTAGACAACAAAGTAAAGGGGACTAACAACGTATATAGAGGAACTTTGTCTATCTATTGGACTTTGTCCAGTCTGTAATAATATAACTACAAAGAGCATTTATTCTGATAGAACTAATATAATGGTTTTCACTCTGTGAAATACAATAAATAGTAACTGTGCAAAAAAAATTTAAAAAAATAAAAAAAAGAAAGGGTTATTTGTATATATGACCTATTGTCTATTATTAAAAAACAACCATTTTTGTTTTGAATTTGCTTATGAGACTCTGAACTTAAGCTCTATATTTTGGCTCCCCCTGCAGGTGTTCATCTAAAAAGTGTCTCTGTTTGTAGTGCTGGTGTTTATTTATTTTTGGCTGTGTGCCTTAGGTGCAGACATGGGTGCTGCAGCAAGATAATAGAATGAGAGCTGCTCTCTCTGCCATGGAGACTGAGAGAGAAGAGGTGCAGAGACTCCTGGAGTGGATCACCTCTGCTGATGAGTCTCTGAACTTCAGGGAGCAGGATCCTCTTCCTGAAGATATAGAGGAGACAGCAGAGCTCATTGAGCAGCACAGAGTATTGCAGTCAAAAATTATCATCAGCCTTTGTTTTTGTTTTGGAAAACAAAAAAGGACACAAAATATTTTATATTTTTACAGGTGTTTATGGAAGAGCTGAAAAAAAAAGTGCCAGAGATTGAAAGTGCAACAAAGTCATGCAAACAGAAGCTTTGTCCTAAGCTGCAGATTTCACCCAGCCACAGGACACCAACCAGTATGATATTTTTATATATTACTGTACTTTAATGAACATATCAATTGGAAATAAAGGAACAATTGGAAGGGGTTGTGATGGAATAGATGCTATAATGTATATTTCCTTATGTCTTAATAAAATGCCAAATGATTTATACTCTTTGTGATGAAGTGTTCCCTGTTTGGTTTGTTAGAGAAAAAAAATCTCCAGAAACCCCAGACTTTAATTCCCCTGCCTCTGGAGAAACTGGAACCTCACACTCCACAGCTAAGGCAGCTGGTGAGCCAGTGGCATAAATTGTGGGTTACAACTCATGTCAGACACAACAGACTTGAAGAACACCAGCAAAGACTCAAAGAGGTTCTCGCTGTTTATAATTTATTGTTTAACAGTATCACAGTAATATCACTGTCTCACTGTAAAAAAATCTGTTTGTTGTTCACCATTTATCTTTCCTTTTTGCTCACAGCTGGAAGAGTTTGCTAACTTTGACTTCAACATTTGGCGCAAGAGGTACATGCAGTGGATCAACCACCTTAAGTCCCGGATTTTGGATGTTTTCCGCAACATTGACAGAGATCAAGATGGTCGAATCACACAAAAAGAGTTCATTGACAATGTCCTGGCCTCCAGTAAGTCTCACTCTAATTATGTTGACTGATGCTTTTTAGGTTCATTCATGGCGGCACAGTGGCTTAGTGGTTAGCACGTTCGCTTCTTAGCGCTAGGGATTTCCGGTTCGAATCCCCATCTGGGTGGAGTTTCCATGTTCTCCCCGCGTGGGTTTCCTCCGGGTTCTCTGGTTTCCTCTCACAGTCCCAAAACATGGATCAAGTCAACTGAATTCTCCAAATTGCCCCGTATAGAGTGTGTTTGTGTGAGTGAATGTGTGCCCAGCGATAGATTGGCGCCCTGTCCTGGGTGTATCTGCCCAGCGCCGAGACGTTCTTTCCTGGATAGGCATGGGAACCCCCCCCTGCCCCGCGACCCAAATAGAGGATAAAAGTAGAAGATAAGGAATGAATGAATGAATGATTGAATTAATGTTTTTAGTTTTTTTCCTACTTCTTTTAGAAGTGTAATGTAAATTTCACAATCGATGACAGAGAGTCATGTGTCTTTGGCTTTATATCAGATTATTTCTTTGTATTAGAATTTTTTTTATTTTCTCGTGTTAAGGTTTAATGTTGAAGTATTTTCTATGTTAAAGTTTAGTGAATATTTGCACCCCTACAGGATTTCCAACCAATTCCCTTGAAATGAGGGCTGTTGCAAACATCTTTGATGTTAATGGTGATGGATTCATTGACTATTATGAGTTTGTGAGTGCACTCCATCCAAGCCGAGATCCTTACAGAAGAACAATACATGTGGACCAAATCAATGAAGAGGTAATATCAATAATTTAATTTCTCATTACCAGCTGCCTGACATTTTACATTTCCTTTGTCATTTTTTTTAACCCTTATAAACCCTTATGTTTTTGTTACTTCATATTTTCGCTTTATATACCAAAGTTGAGAAGTTCTCTTCAGCACAACATCACCCATATAACCTGACAATCAAATTATTTTTTTTTTAAAGTTTATATGCCATATTTTATTGAAATGCTGGGCTCAGAATATCACACAATGTACATGAAATCAGATTTTAATTTGTAGTTTTTAAAGGCATTTTACAGCATGAAAACAAATATATAAATGTAGCTATATCCTAATATATACACAACAAACAGTAGGTGTGACAAGGGGCATTATATACTTCTAATGCATTACCTATCCCTATCACCACAAAAGCACCAGTACATATTTTGAGAAAAACCCAAGAAGTACAGCACGTTCCACAAACGTCACCTTTAAAATGCCTTAGAACATTAATGTTATGCCAGCATTTGCAGAATAATAAGATTCATGTTTAAAAGAACTCCCAACCTGTTTTTAGGTGAGCCGTCAGGTTTCTCAGTGCAGTTGCCCAAAGAAATTTCAGGTGGAACAGATCAGTGCCAACAGATACAGGGTGAGAATAACTTCCTATCTGGTGCTACATCAGCATAAGCTCTGTTTGAACATGCGGAGATATAATACAACTGTTTTCAGTTTGGCGACTCACAGCAGTTACGAATGGTGCGGATTTTACGAAGCACGCTGATGGTGCGTGTTGGTGGTGGATGGACAGCACTGGATGAATTCCTGGTCAAAAATGACCCATGCAGAGGTAACTTCCAAAAACAACAGAGGGTATGCACATGATGTCACATTGCTGTTATAGCCATTGATTGGCAAAAAGCTGAGTATTTGTTTGAATTTATCTTATAAACTCAAACTTATAAACTTATAATCTCTTAGTTTATCTACATTATACATTCTGTTTCATGTTGTTCACAGTAGGCTTGATATATGTGACATCTTTAAAGTATCAGGTTATATGTTTTTGGTTATGTAAAATTATCATTTAAATGTGTATTAATTTATGGTAATGTAATGCCAAAATGGAAGAACACTGCTCCTTTTGAAGAACATAAATTTAAGGTCATGGTCACTGCACAATTGAAGAATATATATTTATATATTTATATACATATAAGTTATACACTGAGGAAAAATTATAGTGACGTTGCTTTATTATGTCCACATCATTTTTCTTGTCTTGTGGTAAGGATGCAGTCTTTCTGTCAGGAAATCTACAAATCCCAGCCTTTGCCTACAGGTGTCATAGGCCTCGCTCCAAGGTCAAAAATCATTCCTCTCATCATACCTTTGCTATTTTTCTACCTTGGCGAGTGTTTAGACTTCAGATTTGTATCACAGAGATTTATAAATGGTTCATAATATGCACAGATGAGCAGATATAATAAATCATTAAGGAAAATATTTAGAATTGGGTCCTTATTTCCAAATTTGGTGCAGCAGAAGTACGTCATACCAATGATGTAATAAACAGAGGCCAGTGCCCATTTAGCTATATACCTAAATATGCATTTTGGGCATAAATGAAGAAAAAATATTAATGTTTATTACAACAGAGTTGGAAGGAGGACCAGCTCTAAGCTTACATGATAATGAAGAAGAAAGACCTAGCCATGCCAAAGAAGTATAAATCCAATAATTTTTATTGTGTGAATGAGATGGGAAAATTTGAAGAGGACCAAAACAAAAAAATGTACAAATTATAATTAGCAGAATATACCAAATAATATTTACCACAACTGAGGAATGGTGACAAAAGACACAAGATGCATCATTAGAACACTCTATACACTTTGTAAGAGTGAATACTATTTTACAGATAATCACCAAGTAATTACCTGCTGTTTCTGGTATTTAACAGTTAAGGGAAGGACGAACTTAAAGATAAAGGAGAAGTATCTGTCACCTCAGTCATTGGAAGCTTCTGGGTGCAGAGGAAGCAAAGGTCTAGCAGCTAGCCGCTCCAACTCCAGTCTGAGTTTATACAGCAGTGCCTCAGCTCCCAGCAGTCCTTTAACTCGCAAGGTTTGTCTTTATTTCATTGCTGCTGTAAAAATCACAATCACTGTTTTACATTTCAACAAACCATTTCTGTATAGATGTACATGTGTCTGTTCAAAAATTCACACAATTTTAAAATGCATGTAACTTATAATGCTTATTTTTGTGCCATTGCTTATTGAAAAGTAAAAAAATTATCCAAACTGTTGCCTTTGGTGTAATTTTAGTGATTAGTTGTTAGAAAATGTATTGAAAAAATTGCACTGTATTGTTAAAGAACATTAGGGGTATGTAAAGCTGATTTACAATGTACAATTTGCAATGTACCATTGTTAGAAAAAAAATTAAATAAAAAACACACAATAACACACTCAAAAGAATTCAAATAAACCTTTTTGGCAAGGCAGTTTCTTTTAGTTGTAAATACATTAAACATACACTTTATATCATAAATAATGTATTTTTTATGTTTGTGTTTTAGCAATTCGTGTGAACATACACACACACATTCTTCAGTTTTAATTTTGCTTTGCCTGGTACAGACTCTGTTACGGAGGAGTTTTTCTGGGGATCGGTGTATTCGACCAAGGAGTTCTATTGCAGCATTGGGAACAGACCAGTTTTCTGCAACAGGAGATGCTTCTACTTCACCCACAGGTAGAGTGGTCTTTTTAATGTGATTAACTGGTTTTATGTTTCATACATTAAATATCAAATCATTAAAAATATAAAAGTCTCCTTGATTCATGTCATTTATGTGTTCAAAATAGCATGCTATAGACTGCATTTCAATTGATTATACACTAAGCCAGTATTTGGTGCTTAATGCAAATAAAATACTTGGCTCTGGCAAAAATTCCAGTATGTTATCTTAATAGCTTGAAACAGTACACCACAAGCTATTCTAAAAACTGTATGTTCATTCACGTTTAAGCCAAAGTAAAAATGAAGAGAGTATGTGGAAATATGATGCTACCAGAAAGACCAAACAGTCCTTGCAATCAATGCCATGCAAAGTTACATATTTATGAGGTGCAAGACAGACTACAGTACTCTAGGATGCAGTGATAGTATGATGGTAAGGGGAGCAGATCCATACAGGTCATTTTAAACATTTGAAATCCAGCAGAATGCAAGTTATAGGCTTAGGTAACATGGTGCCGATTACATAATGACAACTTGCCTTCAGTGGTTTAAATAAGTTCTGCAGTGGGTCCTCTGGTGGAGTCCTGCAGTAATACATAGAATGCATTAGCAGTACATAAGGAAGTGTGTCAACAAGGGCACTCATGGCACAGCTGAATGTCTACACAAATGCATGGTGACAAAGCAAGTACAACATGTATCTGTAGTCCTATATTAATGTCATGGTAGGTGTAATGGATATTTGTATGGTTGTTTATGACAATGTTGTTTTCATTCTTTTTTGTATCCTAGATAAAGCTGGGAAAATACCTACATGATTCCGTCTTCTGCATCCACAATTTACACACATGATGATGCTACATTCAAGTACAAAGACTGCCAGAAAAAAAAACCTCTGTCATGCCCTAACACTCACCCCTTCTACACTGACCCCTTAAAGGGGCTGTAAGCAGTACTGGAGAAAGATAAGCAAATACTCATTTCCTTGCATTGCTCTCTCAGAAGCTTCTTTCTCACAATTCTAAAACATGTATCACCAAGTTAATCAAAACTAGGCTAAGTGAACAAAATAAGTATTCTGATGCATTTTCTCTAAGAAAGTTCTTAGAGCCAAATGCATCAGCTGCAGGTAGCATAATAACAACTTTACTGCTACTTTAAGTAATTTAAAAAGTAATTTATTATTACGGGCGGCACGGTGGCTTAGTGGTTAGCACATTCACCTCTCAGCCCTAGGGATTCTCAGTTCAAATCCCAATCTGGGTGGAGTTTCCATGTTCTCCCCGAGTCCACGTGGGTTTCCTCCGGGTTTTCTGGTTACCTACCACAGTCCAAAAACATGGATCAAGATCAATTGAATTCTCCAAATTACCCCATATAGAGTGTGTTTGTGTGTGTGTGAGTGTGTGCCCAGCAATAAAATGGCGCCCTGTCCTGGGTGTATCTGTGTAGCACCCGAAACATTCTCCCCTGGATGGGCCCCCACGACCCTAGTAGAGGATAAAGCGGAAGATAATAGTTGGATGGAATATTTTATTACCCAAATCAAATACACAGGTACCTGCTTATGAGCTGAACAGTAATGATTACTTATTAGGATCATGGGAAATGGGACAAAACATTTCTAAGTAACTGGTTGGGTTTAAACATAACAAATAATCATATCCATTAACAAGACACAAACAACAAGCTTTCGACAATCTAAAGCTTGTGCATTGATGTCCCTAATCTAAATACCTAATAATGTTTCTTTCATGCTATTTGCATTACTATGTTTAATTCCAGTTTCCAGATTCAGGGCAGTGTAAAAACACAAATATTGTAAGCAGCTCACATATAAAACAGACAGAAAGAAGATGTGATGACATACTTGACAAAAAAGTTTACCTTAAACTTTAATCTATTATCCAAATATTCCTCTTAAATCTTTCTCAATCCACCCTTATATGCCCTAAAAACACAACCTTCCAACACCCACAATTTTCAACATTTATAACATACTCACTCACTGCTTACACCCCGGACACTTCCCTAGAAAATAATCTTCTCACCCTAAATATCTTCTCTCACATTCATCATGAATATTATGTAATGGCAAATTTCTTTTAAAGTTAAAGTTTCCCTCTCAGAAACTCATGGTGAACCACACCAGCAACACATTCAAAATAGTTGCTCAGGACAGTTTTGAAAACTGTAGTTATATCATGTTTATGAGCACTTCTGTCATATTTGTGTCTCATGTAATCAGCTAAATATACTGTTCTATTCAGTATCTAATTATGGATGTGTTTGTGAAAACAAAATAACATGTAACATTTTTCTTATTAATTTAAATAGCTAACAATGGATAATAGCTAACTTGCACCCCCACCCTCATAACATATCAGTTTTCTGACTTTCTTACACTAATTAACTTGTGTATTATGGTATTACCAGCTTTAACCGCTGACTCCTTACTGAGGTAATTGCAATGCATAATAACTCCTTAATAAAACACTTAATAATGTTTTTTCACCCCTTTAAATAAGTCTTACCTTTCACATCTCACCTAAATACCAAACCTAATAAATGCTCAACCTTTCGACTTGAACACACAAAAAGCTCACAAAGGGTGTCATGTTGCCTTAACCGCAGGTTAGCCAATCATTACACATCCTTATTCTCACAGCACACCAGGCCTTCTCAGATTTCTTCCTGTCATATTTTTGCTTGGACATGATGGACAGCAGTGATCTGTTGCCTCCACCCTGAGAGATGTGATATGCTGGAATCTTTTGCATGGCTTTTATAAACTGCATGAAGCTTTGATTCTTTTATACATGCTGATATCTACAGACTGTTCTGTGAGCCAAATAACACAGACCTCCTTCTTCTGTCTCAAGCTCAAGTTACAGTCTTATTTAAGTTTAAATCCCCCATTTAAAAGTGTAAAATTTGCACCTATTCAAATACTAACACTGTTTTGCATTATTTATGAATAATTAGAGACTACATGAAGTCGAGACTACATCATTTTATGTTTTTCCCATACATATTAAACACAGCATATACAGACTAGTTGTGTGTTAGAATAAGAAATTTGTTCCTTTAGAAAATCTATAAAACATGTAATTTGACCTGGGGTGCACAAACATTTTTATAACATTACAAAATCTGTTTTCCTCTCACCTATGTTCATCTATTTAATTGAACTTTTGGCTAAAGGATTTTTTAGGGGGCAGTATTTAATGATGTGCAGTAATTTGACAAAAGAAGAATGCTTGCAAGTGTAGTGTACTCCAGTCAGCTTCAGAATCATCAGCTCCATCATTTCTAATAATTGTCCTCATTTATTTGATGCTCGGTTGTATATTAACCTCAGAGAAAGAATTACTTCAAGATCTGGCCAGGCAAACAAATTTGTTGTTTTTAGGAAGAGGCAACCAGCATTCAACTGCTAAATCTGACATGTAAATCATGTGCACCTACAAAAGGAATCCAGTGTAAAGACTAAAAAAAATAACGTCATGCTCTGAGACAATGCACTGTTGTGCTATATAATTAAAATACATTGATTATGCAGTCAGAATGTTGCAATAATTGTTCTGATTTTTTACAAAGTTGTGTTGGCTTTTCTTCAAAGGCTATATATCTGAGCAAAATTCAGTTCTAACTAAAATGAACTAGATCAAAATAGCCTTCATGTCTTTAGTATTATATAACCTTATGGATATTAAAACAATTAAAGTTAACAATTTACTAATCTAACAGATAGTACAATAGTTTAGTCACTATTCTGGATAAACTGATTTGAATGTTTTGTAATTCAGATGGAAAGCAGGGAGGCTTGAGTTTCTCTGAGTTTCTCTCCCAAATTAAAAAAATGCCTTGTCACAGAGTTGGAACAAATATTATTTGTTTAAAATTACTCAAACCGATTTAATGACTTGAAGATTTATAGTGAGGGTTTGTTAGTTAAATATTGTAATAGAGGTATATAGTATAATAATATAATAAGTATTTAATATAATATAAGTGTGGAAACTCAATCAGACTCTGTTATTCAGCCGTGCTTCATAATAATATCTGTGACTCATTTGACTGGTTTTACCACTTTAAAGCTTTTTAAACTACATGAACTTTATCTATACAAACAGGTATTTATGGGATCTATAGAACAAAGACACAGAAAAGGCCGTTTTTAAAAGCTGGAAGCATAAAATTATGATTTATGTTTTATGCTGTGGCTTAGTCTAATCTTAGAAGGTGTGCCTATACTTTCAGCCATTGAGTGTCCCAGCTAGTTACCAAAATATTTCAGCAAGCTCAAGCTTTTGAATTTACTTAGTCACAAATCATATCAATTTTAAATACAGTACCAGTCAAAAGTTTGGACACACCTTTTTGATTTAAGTATTGTTCATTGTATGAGTTCCACTTACAGTAAAGATGGACTTTTGATGCTTCTACAATTACAGACTGTAGACTGTTTGCGGACTACAGTACATACAGTGCACATTATAGCTGTTCTGTGATGGTCCTGACCAATAGAGAACAGAGAACCAACAAGGGAGTAACAAAAGAAGAAAACATATATATATATATATATAAGAAAACAGATACAAAGTATATTATATTACAGTCTGTAATTGTAAACAAAATCCATCTATATGGTAAGTAGAGAAAATTGACAATGGAGCAAGAAAGCAGTGTGATTAAGCTTTTGGCTGGTACTGTATAATTAAATATAAATTCATCACAGGTCAGAAATAAAGCTTATTAATATTTAGTAACATTGACGTATGTTTACTAATGATGCTAATAGTTCTGAAGCTGGCTGTGAATTATTTAGAATTATTTAGTCTGACTGGAATGGCTACTCAATATATTCATGTGGTAAGATGTTACTGTAAATAGACTTAGGTTGTATTTAGACATAAATTTGTATATGGTTTGATTTTGAACAATCAAATTGTATGTTTCCCTAAGAGGATATAAAAGTGTAGGTCTCTATGAGATTAGCAAAAATATGTTATTTGAAACTCTACCAGTACTTGTCTTGTAGTCTACACTGTCATTATCACTTTCCTGCCTTAATTCCACATCAATGTTATGTGATGGTGATGGTTATGACCATTGGGTTTACATTGTACAGCATGTCTTTTCTTTTGTTTTTTGGGAAAAATGATTTTATATAAACTGTCATTATAAATGTTTTTACACATAAATATTTAGCCCTATTTAGTTGCTATGTATGTTATTTTGTGATATTATTTTTTGCCAAAATTTTTCTAAACTGTTTGGTTCAAAATGGCTGACATGATCAGTTGAATGTGGTCCGATATTTATCCGAGTAAAAATAATAACTTGATTAAAAGATGGTTTCTTTATAATACATGTGTCAGCAAAGTTGCACTCACCATACTTTCTCCATGATGAACAGATGGGATAAAATTGTATTCCGTAATTTTTTCTTTTAATCAAAACATATTGTTGAACATTTTGGCAAGTTTTTCCCCTATTTTGTGTGTTTATGAAACTATAAATCTTTTGCTAATGCTTTAGGAAAATGGTAATGCTCTTTAGGAAATGCATTGTCTTTAGCCGAAAAACCATACCATGAAAAAAAGTAGGAAAAATCTACCGTTGGTGGGTGACATTTTCAGGACTTGCAGACACAAGTTTTTTTAGGTATTGTAGACATGTTTAGAGTTTTACATATTCATATGTATTATAGTATCATGCATGAACAACATTTTTATTAAAAAATCTAGGACAGATTGGCTCCTGAAACTCTAATTTAAACACATACACCGCTGTAACATTACAATAGAGGTCACATTTTAGAGGTCACATTACATTTTGTAGGCTATAAAAATTGTGTGTTCTGTATGAACACGAACATGTGTTGGCATTGTAGGCTAGAAAATTGTGTGTTCTGTATGAACACGAACATGTGTTGTAATTTGTATAGTAACCAAAGCTCAGATTGTATCAGGTAAAGATGTATTTCTGTATTCCCTAGCTGGATAAACCACTTGACTGATGCAGAATTCTTCATACTTAATTCTCCTTCCTGGTGATTTCTAGGAAAGCATTGCACAAATTTACAAGATGTTTGCTGAAAATAAAATGTCTGATGCAAAATAAATCATTTTTTAAAATAAAAAAATCATTTTAAGTGTGGAGAGTTGTGTTTGTATGTATTGTGATGGAAATAATATTCTCGTGAGACAATGCATATTAAAAGAAGTGATATTTATTTAAGAAATTAAATTAGGAATTAGAAAATGAGAGGGCATAAGGAAAATCCTACCCCACTCTCTGTCTAGTTATCAGCGAACCTCACTATTTATATCATGTGTGCAGAGCATTTGCTGAAATCTTCTCTGCGACCTTCAGTAGCTTGTTTTACAAACAACAATGTCTGAATAGTGCGAACGTAAATCTCAGTTCTGTCTACGAGGTTTTATTGCAATGGATAAACAGCAGACAGAAGCCTAGCTGGAGGATGTACACCTGCACTGACCCTACTAAATGTCAAGATGACAGTGTAATCATATCATCATAATAAGACATAATAACTGTAGAAGTTTCTTCATAGTTATATGCAAACACAAATGGTTAAGATGACCACTCATACATAGTAAAATCATATTTTTTTTCACAGTATTAAATCGATATTGTGCTTAAATAGCATATATAGCATAAATAGTACAGTTACCGAAAGTGTTAATCATTTGAACTTTTAATCAAATTTAAATCATTAATACATCCATCCATCCATTATCTCCCGCTTTATCCTCTACAAGGGTCGCGGGGGGGGAGGGGGGTCCCATGCCAGGGGAGAACGTTTTGGGCCCTGGGCCAATACATCGAGGACCAGGCGCCAATCCATTGCTGGGCACACACTCACTCCCACAGACACATACACACTCTAGACTGTGGGAGGAAACCAGAGAACCCAGAGTAAACCCACGCGGACACGGGGAGAACATTGGAAACTCCACCCAGACTGGGATTCGAACCGGAAATCCCTAGCGCTGAGAGGCGAACGCGCTAACCACTAAGCCACCATGCCGCCCATAATTAATACAATTAATGAAAATATTTTCAATAGCCAAATTTTCCACAACTCTACATTTTGTGCACAACAAATTCTCCTAAATAAATTAATTGTTCACAATAAATTATTGTTACATTGATTAAAAAAAAAAGTCTTGTTTTAAGACTTTTTCCCCTTAAACCTGTACTACAGGGGTGCCCATACTTTCCTGGCCCGAGATATACTTTTCAATTGGACAGGTCATTGAGATCTACCAGGGTTTATCTTTTTTATTTTAGGCTTTTATATTGAAACCTTTTTACACAAATCATGTTAGTATTGTGAAATCAGCATAGAAGACATCTTCAGATTGCCATTTTCACAGAAATTGCTCTTTTAAATAAACACATTCCAGCAAATAGTATGGAGAAAACTTTAGTACACCCAAACAACCAAACACAATAGAAGGTCAATGGCTACTTGGCAAAACATATGCATATGAGTTTGACATTGTAAAAAAATATTCATCCTTCCACTCTAAATGAAAGTGGAACATTTTAGTTCTTTTGGAGCAAAGTCCTTCACTCATCGTGTCAGTCAAATAAAGTGCAAAAACAGAAACAATGTAATGTAATGTAATGTAATGTAATGTAAATCTAATGTAGATGATTCGCAAGGCAGTGCTTCGGATTTAGTTCGGTTTTGGGAACAACGAGAGAGACGGGGGGGGGGGGCAGACTGCTCGATTGCACAGCGATAGAGATCGCAATTCAGAATGAATCACATTGTGTGTTAAAATGTGTGAGCGCGTGTATAAGTGCTTCCAATACTGTGATGAAAAAATGTGCTGATACGTGATAAACCTCCATCACGATCTACCTGACACCACTGCACGATCAACCAGTCGATCGCAAACGACGTGTTGGGCACCCCTGTGCTACTACTTTGTAATACCATGTGTCCTTCTTCACTGTCCAAAATTTATAATTGGAGACAATTTTGCAAACAAATCTAATCAGCTGATATGTATACGTTTACATCAGTGAGGATCTGACATGGACTGAATACACCACACGGTCAAGAAGGCCCAACAACGCCTCTAATTTCTCAGATGGCTGAGAAGGTTTGGTCGGAACCCCAATATTCTTAAGACTTTCTACACCTACACCATGGAAAGTGTACTGATAGGGAGCATTACCACCTGGTACGGGAATTGTACTGCACTAGAGCAGAAATCACTGCAGTGGGTAGTGCGTACCGAGCAGTACATCACAGGGGTTCAGCTCCCAAACCTTCAGGACCTATATAAAATCCGCTGTCTGAGGAAATCTTGTGGCATCATTAAGGACCCCACTCACCCCAGCCACTGCCTTTTCTCACAGTTGCCGAGTGGAAAGAGGCTCAGAAACATAAAGACCAGAACCAGCCGGTTTAGAGACAGCTTCTTCCCACAGGCAACCAGACTGTGGAACGGCCAGTAGAACTGTGTACTGCCCAAACTCGTACAACTGCCACCTTACATAAACACTGCACCTTGCACTTTATTCACTGCACCCACAGACTCATACATACATCACTCTCACTGTATCTAGCTCCATACCTTTCTTATATTTTATATTTATATATGGATTGGCGCCCTGTCCTGGGTGTATCTGCCCAGCGCCCGAAACGTTCTCCCCTGGATGGGCATGGGGAACCCCACTGCGACCCTAATAGAGGATAAAGTGGAAGATAATGAATGAATGAATATATATATATATATATATATATATATATATATATATATATATATAGGTGGCACGGTGGCTTAGTGGTTAGCACGTTCGCCTCTCAGCTCTAGGGATTCCCGGTTCGAATCCCCATCTGGGTGGAGTTTCCATGTTCTCCCCGTGTCTGCGTGGGTTTCCTCCGGGTTCTCCGGTTTCCTCCCACAGTCCAAAAACATGGAACAAGTTAATTGAATTCTCAAAATTGCCCCCTATAGAGTGTGTGTGTGAGTGAGTGTGTGCCCAGCGATGGATTGGCGCCCTGTCCT
>JAFMOD010000491.1:1396413-1425031 GCA_019802435.1 Corydoras maculifer
GGTTTCCTCCCACAGTCCAAAAACATGGAACAAGTTAATTGAATTCTCAAAATTGCCCCCTATAGAGTGTGTGTGTGAGTGAGTGTGTGCCCAGCGATGGATTGGCGCCCTGTCCTGGGTCTATCTGCCCAGCGCCCGAGACGTTCTCCCCTGGATGGGCATGGGGAACCTCACCGCGACCCTAATAGAGGATAAGCGGAAGATAATGAATGAATGAAAATATATATATATATATATATATATATATATATATATATATATATATATATTCCTTTATTGGTCCCACAATGTTAAAATTCACAATTTCCCCAGTTATGGAAACTTATAAAGACAAACAGACTCATAAGACTCAGTATAAAGTGTTCAGTAGGAACTTGAATAAAATATTTTACACACCTAATAAAGTCAGCGAAGCATAACAGAAAGGGAAATGGCGCAAGCGGAGTAGAGGAGGAGTCACATGACATCACGACACTATCCAGCCCTGTGCCGATGCTACGTCATCACAGATGGGTTGGGTTAAGCTAACGGCTCCGCCTCTAAACCGGATCAGTGGAGCTGAACTGTGACATACTGGAAGTCTGCGCCTGCGCAGTGTTGCATCATCAGGTGAAGGAGAACCCCATACATGCTGGCTGATTGCAACACAAGCCGGCAGTTTAGAGGAAATACATCAGTTACCAGCATAGTTTGCGAGGTTTTACACATCTGAGAAGATTCAGTATTTTCAGGATATTTGATCTGAAGGTGCATTCAAAGACACCGCATAATTATTTCTTATTATTCAGCAGAATAGTCTCATGTTCAGCTCATCAGATTAAAGAGGGAAAAGCAAGCAGTAAGTAAGCAGAGAGCAGGAAAAGTGCATGGCTATTTCAGGTAAGCGGTTTGTTTACTTGTGGATGTATCTGAAAGGTGAAGTTAATGATTAACTCCTGTTTAGGGTCAGATGTAGGACAGTGGTTTTGAGAAGAAAAATGTACATAACCCCTGTCTGACCCAGAGCATGGAAGCCACTAAGAAAGGTCAAAAGTATCTCAATTAGGTAAATTATTTTTCTTCTTAGTGGCAGAAATGGGCATCCATACCAGGGAGAATTTTTTTATGACTGGATTTATAAAGGATTTTTTTAAGGATGCATTGCTAATGAAACCATGTCTTTACATGCTTTACAATGATAAATGGCAATCTGAAAATAAACCATCGATAAAGTGTAATAAATTTTCGGTGATTTCTGTATTAAAGTTTAAAAAACCCAAAAACCAAACTTGATATTTTATTTTAAAAATTGATAAAAATAACAAGAAAATAAAAAGGACATTCAATCATTCATTGCAAATGAAAGTAAATCCTTGATATTTGTTTCCATATCCTGTGTTGTACACTCTAGGCCACAGATGGCCATGGGTGTTTTAGATCATAAGAAGATCCTTTCTTTCCCAATACCCTATTTTTTCCCCATCATAAATAATTTTTTGTGGTGTACTTGTAATACAAGCTTTAATATGGGTTTCTGATTATTACTTTTATTGCTGATAAGTAAATTGCTTTTTGTGAAACAGCCTTTATATTTCTGCATCTTCCTAACATTCTTCAAAAGGGGAATATGTTGTGTCTATTGCTTAGTACACCAGTATTTTATCTCTTTTCATTAAAATCCAAATTCTTCATTCCTGCCAATTATTGTGCCTCTGATTGATTTTACATTTTTTCTATGGATTTCTATAGATTATACTTCTTTCTATAGAAAGCTTTCTCCTCTTCATTTTTCATGTTGCCTTGATCATTTTACATTGTAGAAAAGTGTTTTTATTTTATTTAATTTTAAATAAAAATGTAATAAACAAAGGGGGGGGCGGAGCATCAAATAACAATCAGGTTTGATGATTTTACAGTGTAGTTGGTTTTCTGCATAACTTCTGACTTGTAATGTTCTCATTTGTAAGTCATTCATTCATTCATTCATTATCTCCCGCTTATCCTCTATTAGGGTCGCGGTGGGGTTCCCCATGCCCATCCAGGGGAGAACGTCTCGGGCGCTGGACAGATAGACCCAGGACAGGGCGCCAATCCATCGCTGGGCACACACTCACTCACACAGACACACTCTATAGGGGGCAATTTTTTTGAGAATTCAATTAACTTGATCCATGTTTTTGGACTGTGGGAAGAAACCGGAGAACCCGGAGGAAACCCACGCAGACACGGGGAGAACATGGAAACTCCACCCAGATGGGGATTCGAACCGGGAATCCCTAGCGCTGAGAGGCGAACGTGCTAACCACTAAGCCAACGTGCCGCCTTCATTTGTAAGTCGCTTTGGATAAAAGTGTCTGCTAAATGACTAAATGTAAATGTATTTTAATGGCACTACTCATTTATGTGTATAATGTGATTTTGGTGTAAAAAGAAAAAAAAAAGTTTGTGATGCTGCATGCTGTTAAAATTGTAAAATGTAATGTAAATGAATGTAAAATGTAAATGAATGTACCTAATTGACCTAACTTTTTTTGTATTTTAGATGAGCTCCATTTCCTAAATTGAATTCATTTTCACCATGTCATTGCTGACACATACACTGGTCTGCTTGTTTGGCATTGGCTCATGGGTGGCCATCAACGGGATGTGGGTGGAGCTTCCACTAATCGTCTCTGAAATTCCTGAAGGCTGGCTTCTGCCATCTTACCTCACTGTAATCATCCAATTGGCCAACATCGGTCCTCTGTTTATCACACTAATGCACCGCTTCAAACCAGGAGCACTAAATGAGCGGCCCATTATCTATTTTATTGTTGTGGTGGGAGCACTTGCCAGCTTCTTTTTGGCCTTTTTTTGGAAGTACACTATGGTTTTGGGGGGTTCTGAACACAGTGTGGCTCTGCTTCCTCTCAGTTTTCTGCTCTCTGTAGTGGACTGCACATCGTCTGTCACCTTTTTGCCTTTTATGATGACACTTCAGACTCAGTACCTCACCAGCTATTTTATTGGTGAGGGGTTAAGTGGTTTGGTTCCTGCTCTGATTGCGCTGATTCAGGGTGTTGGCATGGTGCAATGTAAGAATGGCACAGGTAATGCCAGTTTTAGTATGGAGAACACCACCTGGGAAATGGGTGGCAAACTGGAGGCACAGTACCAGCCAGCAAATTTTTCTATTCAGGTTTTTTTTCTTTTACTTAGTGCTATGATGGTAGTTTGTCTAGGAGCTTTTTTAATGCTTAACTACCATCCTGCTGTGGCACAAGAACGTAGGAATGAATACACTGATCATGCTCTGCACAAAGAAAAGACTGAAATCAGCCTTTCAGTTCAAAACCATGCTGCAGAGCAGACACCCATGCTTGAACATCTAGAAGCTCCTATGATTGAACTTCGCAGCAGCTTCGGGAAAGGCACTTATAGCACTGCTGAGGTGATCTTCATTTTTGTGGTTTTGGCCTGGGTCAATGCTTTAACCAATGCAGTGCTTCCTTCAGTACAATCTTTCTCAAGTCTGCCTTATGGCAACCAGGCCTATCACTTGGCAACTGTCATGGCTGCTGTGGCTAACCCTGTGGCTTGTTTTATTGCCATGTTTGTGCCGATTAGGTAAGACACATTCACATGCAAGACATTTTATAACAGCTATAGGTTTGATTACTTTTTTCTCAAGTCAATTTATGTCTTTGCTTATTAGGTCCCTCATGTTGATGGGCATTCTTACAATGACTGGTACAGGGTTTGGGGCTTACATAATGGCCATGGCAGGATTGAGCCCCTGTCCCTTACTAGTCCATCATGATTTGGGAGCTGCACATATAGTGAGTCTCATACAACATATATATTCTTTACATACCATTGACATAAAAGCATTGCATATATATTTTACAGGGTAACATTAAAGGCGGCGGCACGGTGGCTTAGTGGTTAGCACGTTCGCCTCTCAGCGCTAGGGATTCCCGGTTCGAATCCCCATCTGGGTGGAGTTTCCATGTTCTCCCCGTGTCTGCGTGGGTTTCCTCCGGGTTCTCCGGTCTCCTCCCACAGTCCAAAAAACATGGATCAAGTTAATTGAATTCTCAAAAATTGCCCCGTTTAGAGTGTGTCTGTGTGAGTGAGTGTGTGCCCAGCGATAGATTGGCGCCCTGTCCTGGGTGTATCTGCCCAGCGCCCGAGACGTTCTCCCCTGGATGGGCATGGGGAACCCCACCGCGACCCTAATAGAGGATAAGCGGAAGATAATGAATGAATGAATGAACATTAAAGGCCTAAACTCCAGTATCAAAAAACATATTATACAAATGATTTATTTAATTATGATTTTGATAACTTTGCCAGAGCCAGACTTATTTCTGTCAGCTGTTCAGTATATGTGATTAGGGACAATGTATTTCATAATTAGTTTACAAAGTAATGTTAATAATATAATGTATGATGTTAAATGTAATAAAAATATCTGTTTTATTTTAATGAGAGCATGTGTTTCTGTGCTTACAGGTGATCGCCTGGGTGATATTTGTTCTCACTCTGTCCTATGTGAAGGTGATTATTGGGGTTATACTGCGGGATGAAGGTCACAGTGCCCTCGTGTGGTGTGGGGCTGTAGTACAGCTTGGATCCATGCTTGGTGCAATTTCCATGTTTCCTCTTGTCAGTGTTTATGGACTATTCAAATCGGGAGATCCTTGTAATACTAAATGTCCTACTACATGAAAATGTAAAAATGTTTCATGTTTATTTATTATATTTGCACTGTTTGTATTTATACAAACATGTTATTCTGTTACATATTTGTTATTAAGTGCCTTTGTAGAAAGCTGTAATGAAATTTTATTTTGGTAATTTCATTTACTTTTTTAAAAGTATAATAGTTAAAAATGTTGGTGCAACTATTTGAATCTTTTTAGTGCACAGTTCTGTTTTCATAAATAAATTAATTAAAATAATAAAATAAACATGTTTACATGTTTGTAATAACATTAATTCTAGCAGCATTGTATGGCCTTATTCAAACGCAAATGTGAAAATGCATTTTTTAGCACAACTAATTTAATGTAAATATATTTTTAAACTATACAGCATTTAGCTTTTTTTAACATAAAGGTAGGTAATGTGTCTAAGCAAATAGAATTTTAATACCGATTTATTTGGGAGAGTTTGCCTCTCAAAATCATCTATCATTTTTAAAGAACAGTGGTTTGGAATTTGTGCCATCTTTCTAAAAGATTTTTTTTTTAAATTTGAATCAAGTGTAAAAGTCAGTAGGTTTAATGACCATGCATAGGATAAAACATCACTGCTCTAGAGAAGATCTGCATAAAGGAATGGGCCAACTTACCAGCTATGGTGTGTGCCAACCTTGTGAAGACTTACAGAAAACATTTGACCCATGTCATCAACCATAAAGGATATATAACAAAATATTTAGATGAACTTTTGTTATTGACCAAATACTTATTTTCCATCGTTATTTGCAATTTATTAAAGAATAAATTCTTTAAAAAATCAGATAATATGATATTCAGATTTTTTTTTCCTGATTTTGTCTCTCATAGTCTATCTATAATGTCAATTACAGGCATCTTTTTAAGTGGGAGAACTTGCACAATTGGTAACTTAATAAATATTTTTCCCCACAGTATATACAGTATATGTGTGTAAGCACAGTAGGCAAAAAAGTTCACTAATCACTTTGTATAAGATTGGCACTAATACTGAAACTATTAGCAATTAAAATCACAGATTCTTGGTTTTATTGCATTTAACAAAATGTTTAAACTTTTAGGGTTAAAAAAAAAATAGGCAGCACGGTGGCTTAGTGGTTAGCACATTCGCCTCTCAGCGCTAAAGATTCCCAATTCGAGTCCCAATCTGGGTGCAGTTTTCATGATCTTCCTGTGTCCACATGGGTTTCCTCCCACAGTCCAAAAACATGGATCAAGGTAAATTGAATGCTCCAAATTGCCCCATATAGAGTGTGTGTGTCTGTATGAGTGAATGTGCCCAGCAATAGATTGGTGCCCTGTCCTGGGTGTATCTGCCCACGTGCTAAGCACTAAGCCGCTCATGGAGAACATAATTTCTTTTTTTTTTTCTAAACTTTTCTATTTAATGGATTATTATATGGGGCGGCACGGTGGCTTAGTGGTTAGCACAATCGCCTCTCAGCGCTAGGGATTCCCGGTTCGAATCCCAATCTGGGTGGAGTTTCCATGTTCTCCCCGTGTTCGTGTGGGTTTCCTCCGGGTTCTCCGGTTTCCATATAGAGTGTGTATGTGTGCGTGTCTGTGTGAGTGAGTGTGTACCCAGTGATAGATTGGCACCCTGTCCTGGGTGGATCTGCTCAGCGCCGGAGACGTTCTCCCCTGTATGGGCATGGGGAACACACCCGCGACCCTAGTAGTGGATAAAGCGGGAGATAATGGATGGATGGAATATTGTATGTAATTTGCTAACCAGCAGGGAGCGCTATTGGTATACTACACGGCATGCTGCAGTATTTCACGGAGGTCTAAAGGGGGCAGCAGTGGTTCTAACGACTGAAGTTAAAACTACAGAATAAAAGCTCTGCTCTGATGGTGGCGTGGGCCACATAACGGAAGCGTAATTGTAGGACTTTAAACAACGCTGTTATTAAAATGAATCACTCAGCAAATCAACACCAGCTGTTTGTTGAGCTAAGACAGAAGCTGGGCAGCGGTCTGATAATTATAAGGTACAGAGTAATGCTGTTTTTATTAATTAAGAACAAAGCTTACCTAGTTTATATTCCAACACCTTCAACAATGCAAAGCATGTTGAGTGCTGATATCTCGCTTGTTTGCTATGTGTGGATTCATTTGTAACTGTTGACATCTGTGACATTAATTTTTTTATTCAGTATTAGTATTTGGTGCAAATAGTCACATTACGCTAAAAAGAACATGGAAGAATTCGTCTGCTATTGGATCCAGGCGCGAAAATGTGTCAAAGAAATCACTAGTGAACCCAACAAAATTGTATTTATCTTCACTTCATATAAAACTCTAGTTGATGTAAAGTTTTGTGAAAGCAATAAACCGGGAGGAAGAAGGGATTTGTTATGTAAATTTAAATGAAATTTACATTTAAAATTGGTCATTTAGCAAACGCTTTTATCCAAAGCGACTTACAAATAAGTAAACCCAAAGAGCAGAGGGGCGGCACGGTGGCTTAGTGGTTAGCACGTTCGCCTCTCAGCGCTAGGGATTCCCGGTTCGAATCCCCATCTGGGTGGAGTTTCCATGTTCTCCCCGTGTCTGCGTGGGTTTCTCCGGTTTCCTCCCACAGTCCAAAAACATGGATCAAGTTAATTGAATTCTCAAAAATTGCCCCGTTTAGAGTGTGTCTGTGTGAGTGAGTGTGTGCCCAGCGATGGATTGGCGCCCTGTCCTGGGTGTATCTGCCCAGCGCCCGAGATGCTCTCCCCTGGATGGGCATGGGGAACCCCACCGCGACCCTAATAGAGGATAAGCGGGAGATAATGAATGAAGGAAAAGAGCAGAGGGTTGGTACAGCGCCCCCTGGAGCAATGAGGCTTAAGGGTCTTGCTCAAGGACCCATATAGGTAACTTCAGTGGACCTGGGATTTGAACTAACAACCTTCTGATTAAACGTCCAACACCCTAGCCACT
Organism: Corydoras maculifer; assembly: GCA_019802435.1. Classification (NCBI taxonomy): domain Eukaryota; kingdom Metazoa; phylum Chordata; class Actinopteri; order Siluriformes; family Callichthyidae; genus Corydoras; species Corydoras maculifer. The sequence continues at coordinate 1,404,042 of JAFMOD010000491.1, forward strand.
GTGCTACCACACCCCGTTACTATGTGAAAGTAATCCCAGAATTATTATAAAGAATTTCATTTGTTACCAATACAATAATAATAATAACAATCACTATAAAGAACTGCTGGTTGTTTCTGTAAAATGACTTTAAAATTGTTCAAGGATTAAAAGGATCATGTAGCAAAAATCTTGCTACATCCTAATAAAACTATTTATTTATTCATTTTCTTCCACTTTGTCCTAAAGCAGGGTCGCGGTGGGGTTCCCCATGCCCATCCAGGGGAGAACGTTTCGGACGCTGGGCATATAAACCCAGGACAGGGCGCCAATCTATCGCTGGGCACACACTCACTCACACAGACACGCACACATACACACTCTATATGGGGCAATTTGGAGAACTCAATTGATTTGATCCATGTTTTTGGACTGTGGGAGGAAACCGTAGATCCCGGAGGAAACCCACGCAGACACGGGGAGAACATGGAAACTCCACCCAGATGGGGATTCGAACCGGGAATCCCTAGTGCTGATAGGAGAACGTGCTAACCACTAAGCCACCATGCCGCCTCTAATAAAACTATTTAGTACCAAATGGTATAATGTTGATTGACAACCTACTTCAAGGATATAAAATAATGTAAAACAAGTAATTGAAATTATTTTCTTGCATTCCCACTTTGATCACTTCCTGCTAATTTTGGTGCAGTAACTGATGAACATTAGGTACAAATAAATATTAGCGGCAAAACACAGTTACCATTTGAACTAATGTATGTAAGAGTTTTGTTTTATTATTAGTTCAACTGTTCAGTGTTTTGACGCTGTTTTTTTTGTACTTATGCCTTGTGTTTTTTTTTCTGCTACATAATATCATCAGAAACTATATTTGTTTTCAGGTCTAATAGGTCATTCAAAATCACCAAAAGGTTTTATGAAAGCCAAAGTTTAGCAAAAATTTTTTAGTTGGTTTTAATGACATATTAATATATAACTGTCAGTTTTTTTGTTAATCTGAGTATAACCGTATCAAATAGATAATTGATTAATTTCTATTTTGTCAGTTAACTTCGTTATGGAAAATATACGCAATAATCTCTGCTTGTAGTGAAAAAGCAAAATTCTAGTGTAATGCACTTGTATTTATGGAGTGCTGGTGATTTATATGTTTTTGTTCAACTCTTTCAGGAGTGATGTAGCTGCAGGCAAAAAAGATGTTACTATTTCTGGTGGGGACTCCGCCCTAAACATCCATGTGCCTGATGGGATTATTAAGGTGAAATTGCCCACAAACGTCAGACTATTGGAGGGAACAGCCCAGAGTCCTGATTTGAATGCAGACGGACTGCACATCAGACTGCGCTTAAAAGTGGGACCCTGTTCAGGTTTGATATGATCCAGTTTTATTGACCAAGAAACAGTGTTGAGCTAAGCTACTTATCTTGAGCATTTCATCCAGCATTTATGTTAAACTTTAAGATAAACTAAATTCATAAACATCATTCATAAGAAGTTTGATGATTTACGAATCGGAAACTTCTGAAAATCAGTACCATTTTGTTAATTATATATATATAATTAATTATAATTTTTGTTAATTATATTTATATGTTATAATGCAAAAATATATATTGATGCCCAATTCAGATCGTAATTGATGTCTATCTAATGAACATCAGCCTGACTAAATTACCTCGAAAATGTTTTGTTAATCGAAAAAGAAAAAACCTAATGCAATATCTATAATAGGTCTTCTTTAAAAATAAAAGACTGCAATTTTGTTCATTATTCATTTTTCATTTTTATGTTTTGCACAATATGTTTTTAATACCTCTATTATAAAAATGTCTTTGTATGCTAGTTCAGTACTATCTAACATTCATTTACTAGTGCTTAACTAATTTCTAAGCATCCTGAAAGTATAAGAGACACAAATGTGTTTATTTAAAAGGTAGTGGCACCTATAGTCTCACCCGCCCAGCACTTCTCAGCTATAATAAGCTACAATAAGCTACTGAAATAATTTTCACTGTAATGCAGGTTGACAATGACACAAGTATTTTTTTTGCCTGCTGTGTTTACACACAGAGGAATTTGACCCTCCACATTTAACCCATCCTGCAGTGAAACACACAAATATACACACAAAGTGATGTAAGCTCACATGCCCGGAGCAATGGGCAGCCCTGTATACGTGGCCCATGGAGCAATTGGGGTTAGGTGCCTTGCCAATGGCACTTCAGCCATAGTACTTGGTGAAACCAGAAGCTGAACCAGAGACCTTCAGGCCACAAGGCTGGTTTCTTAACCAGAAGCTGCACACATATTGTCAGTGGTGATGATAAACATGATAAATTCAAATATACAGTTATCTTAAAATATCCATTACATACATTAATTGCTTCAAATAATATAATAACATACCCTCCTTCTTCTATATTAGATACACCTTGGTAATTTATTTTACCTTTTTTTGGTTAAAGATCTGCCTAATCTATATGGTTTTAATTCAACAAGATGCTGTTAAAACTTCTTAAAAAATGCCATGGCACAGTTGCTGCCAATTTGTTGGCTAGATATCCATGATGTGAGTCACCATTTCCACCACCTCTAGGTAATCAGTAGGATAAAGGTGTGGTCACTGTGGAGGCCATGCCATTATCTTGCTGTAAGTATCTTCTAGAATATGATGACACTGTTCATGAAATTTAAATGATGCTCATTTTTTACAGCATTACACCACCCACAGCAACATAAACTGCTGATGCAAGGCAGAATGGAGCCATGCTTTCTTATTGCTCTCATCAAATTTTAAGCTTACCATCTGAATATTGCAGTAAAAATAGAGCCTGAACAGACCAGACAACATTTTGCCAATTTTCTGTTGTCCAATTTAGTTGAGCCATCTTTTTGTAAACCCTAGAGATTGTTAGGTGTGCAAATTCCAGTCATTTGGCAGTTTCAGAAATAGTTAGACCAGCTTACAGTACATATCACCAGCAAACCAACCCTATTCAATTCAATTCAATCTGATAATCAGTTTAAAATTTAATTGTGTTTGTTACTATTATTGGAATTTAAATTAGGCCCAGAGTGCATCCATGTTCATTGAGTTGGAAGGTCATTTAGTACAACCTTGTTAAACAGGAAAGCTCTATGCACTTCAGGAATTAAGAGTAATGAATGTTTTCCCACCCACCAATGCGCTCCATACATCATCAAACCCCACAGACTCACTGACATTAATGATGAATGGAGGTCATGTAACCTATAGTAGTGAGTTGCTGCAGGTTCTGCTTTGTGAAGGTCATGATATAAGCGCTGATAAAATTATTACTCCCAGCAGGTGAAGTCTGTTGTTAAACCCTATATTCCACTTTAATTTTTAAAATTTTTACGTACAGTTTTACGTAGAACTGTTTTTATGAATTAGTCTTATTCATTTTTATTTTTCAAGATTTACAAAAAGAATTTACAGCAACTTGACCATTATTTTGCAGACATTTCAGAGGATGTAATGCAGAATCTGAAGGTGCAGAAGAAGTGTTGTGTTTTATGCCAATCTTGTGGAAGTACACTTACTAATGAAAGGTGATAAGCAGTGTTTTATTTTATCTTTTATTTTTTTATTTTTTTATATATATATATATATATATATAAATAAAGAATAAATACCTTATTGCCATTATTAAACATTTCAAATTTTATATTTACGTAACTAACAAAGGAAGAAACAGTAATTGTGGTAAAATATAGTGACTATATCATGTTCAACAGGTTCAACCACTTATTAACGCAACTATTTAATCAATTAAGTAGCAAGTCAATGCATTCATTCATGTAGACATGGTCAAGCTGACTTGCAAATGTTTAAAGCTATGCAGAAAAGTATCTCTTAGTGCACAACACTTCCAACCTCACAGCAAATGGCAAAAACACAGGCTTTTGCACAGGCTTACCAAAATTGAACATAACAATTTCTACATTTTTACCATCTAATGAGTCGATTTTTGCTGTGACCTAGAAAAGTAGTTTCAGATGTTATCGAACACAACAATAAAGCATGAATTATATACCCAAGCATAAATTGTAATGTCATCAGAAGTTGAGGTCCTATAATGCTGGGCTTCAAGTACTGAGGTGGCCTTATTGTTATGGTCAGACCCTGGTTAAACAGAGATCACAAGTGCAAATTAAAGTAGCAGGGAAAAGAAAGCCTAATATAACAAGGGCCGCCAAACAACACAATACATTTCCTAGCTAGATGAGCTACAGGACCAAAAGACATGTGTTGTTGGTTGGTACTTGTTACTGAGTAAATCTGAAGGTAGAAAATTATGGCAAAATTGCAATGGTGTACTGTTAGACTGTTTGACAGTTTTGGACTGAATACTGCAGTTCTTGTGGTGATGAAAATTGATTCTCCACTGCGTAGAGAGCTTTTTGGATGCTGTTTTTGGTATAGCAGTGATAAGAGAGCTCATTGACTTAAATGGCTCGTTAAGGACATGTGCAGTGAAAAGAAAGGGGAGTATTGGGACACTGTATACTTGATGAGAGTCAGAAACATCATCACACATTTTGGACAAAAAGATTGACACAGGTCTGTAGCTGTTGACAAGATTTGGGTTAAGCATCAGGTTTTTCACATCTAAGTTTCCCTAAATAGACAGACATTGTGTGCAGAGTGCTTAATGTAAAGTTTAGGAGCCTTGTGTGTAAGAAATATAATCTGCTGGTTGGTGTTTTCAGGGTTTTTAGGCGAGTTCTTCCCTTACCCAACGGAAATTGGAATACTCTAGTGGATGACTGGTGCTGCCACCCTGATCCTTTTGCTAATAAGAAGTTGCTTCCTAAAGAAGATGACTGTTTAGTGGGTGATACTTTTTACCTTCTGACTAGTGACATCAGCTGTAAGCAGAACATTACACAGACAGCTGACTCATCAGGTTTTAACACCACGTCTAATATATCTTCTGGAGAGGTGTGTTGTAGTTCATTGATTTATGTTCTTAATAGGATCAAAAATGTATAATAAATTTTAAAGCTGGTGTAAGAACATGATGATGATTATTCTCTTTTGACTTTTTGTAACCGAAAACTTTGATAGTTGTCACCCTATACCATGCTCAGGTAAGGAAAGTCCTTATGAGAAATTGCTATTATTCTGATTAATTGGTCTGTGTTTATGACATTTTAGCCACAAATTTTTAACAGACGTTTAATGCTCAACGATGTTTTTTAAGTATAAGGTTAGCACTGTCAACCCAATTAGGACATAGACACCAAAATACAGAAATTAATAAAGAGATACAGAAATGTATAGTTATTAAAAACTTAATATGGATGTAAAAATACAATCATAAATAAAAAGATTATAAATTAACAAAAATAAATAAAAAAAGACTTTGGATATTATTATATATCCATACTAAATTTATGGCATGAAATTAATGTATAAACATATTTAAAATGTTACATTTCAAATGTAGTTGTTTATTGCGTTAGAGAAATAGTAATGCAATTCAAGCATGTATCATGGGGACATGGGTAACAGATGAGAAACTACACTGGCCAATGCGACTTAAAACAAACTTCACATCAGCCTTTAAATTTTAATCCTCACATCTCATTTTAAATCAATAGATTTTTTTTTTGAGACTCTCTTAAAATTCCCGACTGATCCATATTCATATTTATCCAGTCATCTCTTTTGTTTAGAGCCAGACTATTTATGAAGCACATATACAGTATATACTATAACTACTGTTATGGTCTGGTATGGTAAAGAATCAACGAATCTAACCGACTAAAGAAAATAATGATGGACAGCATTTTTTTTATTAAGAAGTTAAATATTTCAGATTAATTAAATAGTCAAACTAAATTTAACATGGATTATTTAAAATATTAGCATAGCATTTTAATTAGAAACTTTTTAATAAATAAAAAGTGCTTAATTAGTTACTTGTTTTTTGCATTTTTTCAGTTATTTATTATTTAGGCAGTCGCACACTCTCAAACACACATTATCAGTTAATGGTCTCTTTCAGGTTCTTGGTTTCTGTTAAAGTATTTGAAACCTGACTTTAGATTGTTGTTCTATTTTTAGTTAGTTCCTGTGTTTCCCAGCAGGTACGTAGCCACAGGAATGCAGTACTCATGTGTAAGAAGTGTTCTGCAGTGCTGGGAGAAACAGTCACGACAGGTATGATCTATTAATCACATACTCATTTGTATTAAACCAGATCTGATATTACCAGGGACGGCACGGTGGCTTAGTGGTTAGCACATTCGCCTCTCAGCGCTAGGGATTCCCGGTTCGAATCCCCATCTGGGTGGAGTTTCTCCCCGTTCTCCCCGTGTCTGCGTGGGTTTCCTCCAGGTTCTCCGGTTTCCTCCCACAGTCCAAAAACATGGATCAAGTTAATTGAATTCTCAAAATTGCTCCATTTAGAGTGTGTCTGTGTGAGTGAGTGTGTGCCCAGCGTTGGATTGGCGCCCTGTCCTGGGTCTATCTGCCCAGCGCCCGAGACGTTCTCCCCTGGATGGGCATGGGGAACCCCACCGCGACCCTAATAGAGGATAAAGTGGCGTGTCTGTGTGTTAAATAAATATATATACAGTATATGTGTGTGTGTATATATATGTATGTGTGTGTATATATATATATAATATAATATAATATAATATATAGTGTGTTTGTGTATGTATGCATGCATGCATGTATGTGTGTGTATATGTATGTATGTGTATATATATATATATATTTATATATGTATACACACACATACATATATATATATATATATATATATATATATATATATATATATATATACACATATATAGGGGTGTAGCCGTGTGCTGTATTCACGGGTGCCACGGTTCGGTACATGTAAACACATCTAATGAAAGACACATCAAGCTTATTTCCCTTCGAAATCGGAGGATGTCCAGCCGTGCCACTTAGAACTGTCAGAATCCAGTGGGACCCTGATACATGAGCTTTAAATGTCATACACCTTAATGGTTTAAAATATCAATAAATTGATATTATTTTGTCAATAATGTCAGTTCTGCTTTTACAAATCCTAAATAAAAGTCTTCCAAGAAGGTCAGTGTTGAAACCCATTTTACTGTTATTATACATACCTCTATAAAGATAAATTATTTACTAGCATGACATTCACTTTACCTCCTGTAATCAGTTGCACTAATTAGTTAAACCCAATAAATTCAACAAAATCAGTAAGATTTAGTCTAAATTTTGTCAAAATCTTTTAAACATTAATGTTTGGTGACTTTTTGAAATCACAGATAAAGATATACAGTTCTACTTTTTTATAAAATGTAGACTTTCAATATTTTTAACTAGACTTTAAAATGGAAATCATGTGGTACAATGCTGCTGGGTCAAAGTGATCTCAAATAGGTATTTCACTTCTCTTATTTATCACATATTTTTAAGGTTGTCTAAAACCATAATGCATGCACAAAGACCCTCATTGCTAAATTATTACTACTCAGCTCTTTTCATTTTATGCTTAATATTATATTTTAGTTATTGCTGTACTGTGTAAATTCTATCTTCTTGTATTTATGGTTGTGAATTAACTGAATCCTAAAGCATTCATGTTCAAGTAGTTTATTTATATAGCGCTTTTTACTATAGTAAATTGTTACAAAGCAGCTTTACATTGTTATAAGCCTGAACCCCCAAAGGGCAAGCCAAAGCAATAAGACTTAATTATGTAATTTACTTTGACTTTGACTAAGAAAACAATTAACTTTATTTAATTGTTAAATTTTTCATACATAAATATTTATCAAAACGAACTTTTGATGTAATCTGTACCCTCCTAATTGATTAACAACTGTTAGTACTGATGAAACTAAATAGATTTTGATCTAAAGTTTCATCTTAACTTTAGGAAGGGTTTTTTTTCCCCCAATGAATAAATAAGAACTGTACATGCCTAGGTTTTGTCATGCAAACATTCGGAAACGGGTGTTCCAGCTTCTGTGAACTATGCAAAACATTTTTTGTTCATTACCTTATTGCTTGTACCCAATTATCACCTTCAACCTGTCTTGAGGGCAAAACATGTCCTTTTTTTCTTATCATTAGAAAGTTGATTAAATGAGCCAGTAATTTATGAAGTTTGTTTTGTCTGCTCATTATGTTTGCTGCTAGTCCTGCCAGATCCAATGGTTGACTTTCACCAATTGAAATTTTTATTCTGTGCTTTCGATTTCTGTCCCTGGCTTTTTATAAATTTGTATTACTTGTAAATTTCTACAATGCCTAAGGTTTCCAAACCTTCACACAGGCCACAGTTTTATTTATTTGTGTTATGCAAGACAGTAACTAGGCATTAGGTTTGTTATTGTGTGTATCTGCTTTGCAGAAAATTTTACAAATGTCATGTTGACTGTTTCCTTTTATAGTTTAATGATATTTCTGTCATTAAATCCAGTGCAATAAACACACATGTACTGTAATTGTTACACTGATCAATTACCCAATGTTATAATCTATCATTACCTTTAATACACTAAGATTTTTAGCTAGCTTTTATCTCAACATAATTGTACCAATATATGTATATGAGCATATAAAATAACTCCCAGTGTTGTGTGTTTCAGATACTTTAAAGTTGTATATAAGTGATGTGGTTGTGAAGCAGCTTGAAGATGTAACATTTATTTTTACACAGGATAGGCAAGTCATGTTCACTTTACTTGAAAAATATAAAATAAACGTATATAGCATTAGCATACATTGTTTGTATTTTACTGCTCATTATACTTCATTATACATTAAAACTCTGCATTATTGTGAATAGTCTATAGAGACAAGTTGTATTCAAATGAGTATTTTGCATTAGTATATCACAAAAAATTCTATAATTCTAAACATTTTGTTTGCAAAATTAAACAAGTGAGGATCCCTTTGATGTAAAACCTCATTCAGTCTCATTGCCACATGTTAAACATATACTAATGCATTTGAGTTGTTACAAGACATTTAGTCTTTTAGCATAAGTTTGTGACTTACAAGAAATAAAGTCAGTACGTTAAATCACCAGCAGTATTATCAATCCTTAATTTGTTGATCTGTTTTCAATCTATACATGTTTCCCCAACCTGTTTTTATTCATGTAATTTTTATTTTTATTTTAAATAGATAGCCGATAGCCTGAGATGGATCATTTTTAAATAGCCTAAAATGTTGTTTCTTGAAAATGCTTAATGTCCCAACATTACAAACTAAGTTTCAGTGAGTCTTTACAGTTTTTTTTTAACCATTGTTAAGAGCCCATAATTGCTGATTGCAAAAGCATTTGATGAAAAAAGTTTGGAAAGTAATCCAATAAATAATTTGTTTTTGCACGGTTATAGTGACCATAAAATCTTTTTAAATCATCCATTTTCTTTACTATGTTTACTGTGTACTCTTAACTATGAATTTATTCAATGTGCAGACAGCAATTTTTAGAGAAAATGCTTGCTTCCAAATTGGTGGAACTTTCATCTGCTCAGAGCACATTCCGCTTCTCAATTCAGACCCCTGACAGTAAAGCTGTGATCATGGTAAGTTAATTATGGATTTAATGTCTCTGTTAACAGTTCTGCAGGACATTGAACCAGAATTCTTTTTATACCTCCAGCTGTGGCTGCTGAACACAGATACTCTGCTGGCCTTTTCTGAAAGGGTGATGAGCAGTGATGACCTCATCTCTAGCGGCGATGCTCATTCTATTCAGCATCCATCACACCAGGCTGTTAGTGTCATAAAAGTCCTTTATCTGCCCTGTGCAGGCTGCCAGCACACTGAGTGAGTCACATGTTGTCACCTCTCTTTCCTTTTAACTCTCCTAGTGTAGTTTTATTGGAAAATTTATTACAGGTTATAGAAATGATCAAACTGTCTCTACTACCTACCTTTCTCCAGCTTACTGTTTTTTTTTGTCTCAGTGTTTTCAAGTTTAAATTCATGTTTTGTACTGTAAGTGTTCTTGAGCATACAAGAATTCTGATCGATTGGCAGGTTTATGTTCAGGTTTTAAAGTTACATGCGATATTTTGAAAGCAAAAACACATAAATTGTTAGATATCTGAAGTGTGCCATACTGTCTTTTGAGTGCAAAAGATTTTAAAGTTTTATAATGAGTATGAGCATGTGAGGTGGTGTAGGAAATCTGTGAATACTTTATGTATGTATATGGGTACATGTAATTTGGGTTATAAGGCATGTTGTGGTATAGGGGAGATGTGTATGTATGGTATGTGCATGTGCATACTTGGAGGCAGCTTTATTAGATATACTTTTTAACATTGACATTTTTTGTCAGTTTTATCAACAAATAAATTCACTTTGTAGATATAGAATAACAGTCTGTAGCATGCATACATAACTAGTATTTTTTACTTGTCAGGATTACCACAGAGCAGGTATTATTATTGAGTGTGGCATAATTCCTAAAACTGTTGTGACAATGACATGGTAGTGGTGTGTTTGTGTGTTGCTCTTATTTAATGGCTCAGTCTCAATGGTGCTGCTTAAATTTAGTGTCAAAACTGGGCAAAAAAACTAAAAGATGTTAAGCCTTTAACTTGTCTGCAGCATCTTGTGAGGATTAAAGAATAATTGTGGTATGATTAGCACAAAATATGCAGCAATAGCTCCCTTCCTTTCTATTACATCTACCAATTGACCCAAAAAGTTAGACGTAGTTATTAAACTGTACAGTAAAATTTTTTAAAATACTTTTAGTAACCAGAATTTTTTTTATTTGATCTTATTAACATGTGTACACACAAACACACACACATGTATAATGTTTCATTCATTCGTTATCTACCACTTTATCCTCTAGTAGGGTCGCGGTGGGGTTCCCCATGCCCATCCAGGGGAGAATGTTTCGGGCGCTGGGCATATAGACCCAGGACAGGGCGCCAATCCATCGCTGGGCACACACTCACTCACTCACACACACTCACACACACACACACTCTCTATATGGGGCAATTTGGAGAATTCAATTGACTTGATCCATGTTCTTGGACTGTTGGAGGAAACCCACGCGGACACGTGGAGAACATGGAAACTCCACCCAGATGGGGATTCGAACCGGGAATCCCTAGCGCTGAGAGGCGAACGTGCTAACCACTAAGCCACCGTGTCGCCCATGTATAATGTGTGTGTGTGTGTATATATATATATATATTACACATTACATTTACATTTGGTCATTTATTGGACGCTTTCCAAAGCGACTTACAAGGTGAGCACAGGGTTAATCACAACATCAAGGTTAAGGGCCTTGCTCAAGGACCCACACTGGTAACTTCAGTGGCATGGGATTTGAACCCACAACCTTCAGATTGCTAGTCCAACGCCCTAACCACTGAGCTACCACGGCCTTATGTATAGATAGATATATATGACAAGTATATTTCAGTAAATTGTTTTCTCAGGGCACGGTGGCTTAGTGGTTAGCACGTTCGCCTCTCAGCGCTAGGGATTCCCGGTTCGAATCCCCATCTGGGTGGAGTTTCCATGTTCTCCCCGTGTCTGCGTGGGTTTCCTCCGGGCTCTCCGGTTTCCTCCCACAGTCCAAAAACATGGATCAAGTTAATTGAATTCTCAAAATTGCCCCATTTAGAGTGTGTCTGTGTGAGTGAGTGTGTGCCCGGTGATGGATTGGCGCCCTGTTCTGGGTCTATCTGCCCAGCACCCGAGACGTTCTCCCCTGGATGGGCATGGGGAACCCCACCGCGACCCTAATAGAGGATAAGCGGGAGATAATGAATGAATGAATGTTTTCTCAGGATCAAGATTCAGAAAGGCCATTATTTAGTTACGTGGGTTCTAATTAAAAAATAAAAATAAAAAATAAGCCGTTTTAATTTAATCGAATGTGTAATTAGACATGGGTGTTTCCATGGGATCAGATCATAAAACCTTCTTATTGAATTTACAAAAAAAACAGTACATCTGTTGCTTTCTTGTTTATATAAAATATATTTCTAAGCAGAAAATACAGCATTTAAACAGCATTTATATCCCTGTCATTAATTAGTTATCATTTAGATTGAGTCTAATTCAGGATGAGACTATGGGTGTCTTAAGTGATGAGGAGAAAGACTGACATGTCTGACACAGATAGAGGTAAATGATTGAGTAGGTGTTCTTAATTAGAGCTGTCATGGCTTCAGCTTCAGGGCTCCCTAATGTAAGGGCTCCCTTCTGTTTCTGCAGCACAGTGAGTTTAAATATTACTGAATAGATCACTACTGTAATATTAGTTTCTCTTATGCACTCTGTTTAATTCTCCCCTGTATTTTTTGTTTGTTAATGTTTTTTTTTCTTTATTCCTTTGTTCAGTTTGTCTCTGTCTAATTTTTACATGTCTTTGCTTTCAGTCGCACTCCATTCTTATTGTTACCTCTCTTTCTTTTGTCTCAGTTCTTTATGAGTTTTTTTTACTGTTCACTCACCCCCTCTGTCTCCCATTCTTCTTTTCTGTAGAACTGTTGATGCGTGGGAGAAGGATATCAGTGTTCACCCGCTGATCCTGCCTCAGAGTACATGTGAAGAGGTGTTGGACCTCTTAAAGTCCTCCACCAGCACTCTGCCATCATCTCTGCGCTGCATGAACTGTTATCAGGTCTGAATCATCATCCCCCAAAGCTCTTGTCTAAGCTATTTTATGAACCTTTCTGTTCATGCTCTATCCTCTCCCAAAAAAACAATTGAACCAATAAATACAATAATGAGCTCACATAATTTAACTATTCATGAGCAGTTATTACCAGTGTCAGGCATCTGGTTTTAAGCTGGTTTGTCCCCAAGTGTCCTCAAGCACACAAGCTTCATAAAAGAATGGTTTAAAATGAAAGTTAATGTTTTGTAATGGCTAAAGATCTCACCCACATCCAAGTTCATGCAATATAAGGGTGTCACATCAGGTACTGAAGGTAAAGGTTTGCATAATTTTGCCACTCACAAATCTGCAATGCTGGAATATTTTACTTTTTTAAAAAGACCACAATAAATAGTTTTATATTATTTATGAAGTATGTAAAATATTTGTACAGATCAGATTAAAGTTGTGAGAAAATGCAATTTTGTTTAGAGAAGAGGCATATTGTCTTAACTCTATCTTAAATAATATATAACAATACTTCTTCAGTACATAAAGATTTAATAAGAATGTTCAAATAAAACACAGACTGACACATTTTGTTTATTACCCAAAAGAAACTGCATCCATTTTTGAAAAATGGGTAAAACCTACCATTAAAATGAATTCATGTTATTGTCAGAGTATCCTTAATTAAGTACTTTCGTTGGGCATCAAAATAGTTTTAGCATCTTTAGTAATATTTAAGATTGAAGCAAATGTCAAAATAGGTAGAAAACAAGAATACTTGTAAGAACCTATGAGCTCCAAACCTGAAACTGTCATTTTTGTTGTAGCCTAACTTGGTATATAAACATTTATTATTTAACAAGTCCTAATATTTTTGTAAAATAAATTTTGGTAAGGTTGAGTGCCCCAGACAAAACACAAGCAGCAGTCAGTAGTAGCTGGGAACTTCTAACAACAACCACTTACTGGCATGTAAAGGTGCACAACATTGGTGCTCGTTGTCTGTGGTATTTGTGTTGTGTTTAGTTGACAAATGTTGACATCCCAGAAAAGAAATCAATGTGTTAGATGTCTTATTGCATTTAAGTCATACAAGTCCTTTAGAGGAGTAAGGCAAAATTACAGCCCTCCAAGTAAATAGAAAATGGAAGATGTGCTGAGCTTTTTTTCTACATGTCATGAACAAAGCTGTGGTTCATTTGTTTCATGGGATAGCTGCTTCCTCTCCCTCAAGGCAGTTCCTTAATGAATGTCAGAAACCTTCATCTTGTTTATTTCATGTGCAGGAGTCGGCCTCCAGGCTTTGCATGCTGCTTAATAAGCATGCTATCAAAAATATTTTTTCTTAGTACATAAAAGCAAATTGTCTGGATAAGATAATGCCTTCATTTTTGCTCTGGTTTCTGTAATGCTGTCAGTTTGAGTGGTTGTTAGAACAGTTAAGGACATTATGAGTGCACAAATTCAGATTTATACAAATAACAAAAATTAATTTGTTATAAAAAAAGAAAGCGCAACATTGGTGTAAGTTTCACATGGTCAAGTTGAAATGAGGTTACAGGTGGGGCAGCAGGCGGTAAGTATTTTTCAAAGTGCAGTCAATGCCTTTGCACCTTGTAGTGATGGTGTAGGGTTGAAGGTCATGGCAATAAGATGGTATGTGACTTGAATTACAACAGCTGGAACTGGGTTGAGGGTGTGTTGACTATGTCTTAATATACACATTTACACATATACACTGTTTTTGGTCAGAAAAAAGAAAATGTCTGCATTGACTCAAAATGAACAATCATTTATTTACTTCCACATTAGATATTAATACATTTTAATATATTTTTAAATGAAACATATTACAATTGTATGACAAAAATTATTTAGGAAATATTAATTGTATTACTTTGTTTTGTAAAGACATTTAATCACAAATAAAGTGTTTACAACTTCTTGTCATTTAAAGATTCTCAGGTTTACCGTCCTGTTCCTAAAACCAACAGAAAGACATTCCAAAATGAACCATGTGAGGTTGTTCAGCAATGTCAAATATTAGACCTGGTGTGTAAGCCAAATTTAGGGTTGGATAAACTCCCATTTAAAACCATTTAATCCAGCAGTTAATTTGAGTTTTTCTGTAGTCTGTTTTAAAGTTTAAGATTGATGTTTTACTGTCTATGTGCATTATAGTCTTTTTAATAAAGAAAAGGTATATTTTCATTATTATTATTATAATTATTATTATATATTTTTTACTTCTTGAGCTGATATGAACCTACATTCATCACACAGATTGCACGTCATTGTCTCCAGTCTGGTACTTGTATAATAGAAGAGAACGTTTCAGATTCTAGGTTCTTTATTTATTTACTTTCCTGACTGTAATAACACCGTCTGTGCGCGCGCGTGCGTGTGTGTGCGTGTCTCTCTCTCTTCCTATAGACTTTACACACAATGTTTTTAAACAACTTTTAAATAAATTAACACTTGAATATAAAATATGGCAATAGTGGGGGAACAATTATATATTTTTTTCCTGAACAGGCTTAGGTGTGTGTGTGTGTGTGTGTGTATATGGGGGGGGGGGGGGGGGGGGGGGGGGGGGGGGGGGGGGGGGGGGGGGGGGGGGGGGGGGGGGGGGGGGGGGGGGGGGGGGGGGGGGGGGGGGGGGGGGGGGTTCAGACCCCTCTCTCTTTGTAGGCAAAGAGTAAGCATACAAGCTACAAATAATATAAGCAGCATTACAATCTAAGTAAGAAGTTGCCTATTTTAATTGCAGTCATTTTAAAATAGATAAAAATTTTGTATATTTGCCATTTTGTATGGTGATGGCATGCACATGAGCATTATGGTTGTGTAAAAATTTAATGATTATGTGATCCAGGTTGATGACACATTTCTGTGCGTCTTGTGATGTTTCTAAATACAGCTGGACATGCTCCTTTATTAATTACAGCATAACACTTCATTTCACAAATGTATTTCTGTACTTATTTGTTTTGATTTTCTATGAAAACAAACAAGCCCATTTTGGACATACCTGGCCTCTGTTTGGCCACAAATGCTATTTTAATAACACTCAGTAAAGCTGCACTGTATATCTGTCATTTTAAAAACATTTTTAGTCTATGAAAAAAATCTATAGGAAAAACTAAGCCTTTGTATAAATGTTGGAGAATATGAAAACGTGAGTCGTGTTGCTCTGTGGACTTCAGCTCAAATATTCCTACTGTAGAATATGTATTATTTATGAAATATGATCCATTGTATCATTATCTCTGACATCCTCCCTTCTCTTCCCTTTTCTTTCCCTCTCTCTGTCTCGTTAGGTGGCGTATTTAAAAAGATGAGAAGAATCCATTTAGCAAGTGTCATGTGACTGTAATAAAATGCTTTCAGATCATATTATATTCAGCATTATATTAGATTCAGTATCTTCTTTATGAAGTGAGTATTAAACATGAGTGTTCATACATTGCATATTAAAAACACTCATGTTCATCAATATTTATCTTGTTTTTTTGGGTTTTTTTTCAATGGAACATATGTAATATTAATGTATTTGTTGTGTCCTGTATAGAGATATATCTACATCTCTATGATTTGGTCCTGCAAGGCAACAAGCTTTTAGCCTTACGGCTAAGACCAACCAGATACTGTTAAACTATATGCTAATCAAGTCTAGCTCTTAATTTCTCTGCATATTCATCTACAATTTATCTCTGTCATCATTACACTTACTAAGGAGTCTTTCTGTTTCCACCAATATTTTAATTTACGTATTTGTGCCATATACAAGCATCCTTATAATACAGAATAAGAATTAAAATATTTTATAAGACTTTCTAAGATTTTTGTATGCATAATGCATTATAAGTGCGTTCATATAGCCTTAATAAAGTATTCATAACGCTTTAAAACATTTGTCATAAGCCTCTGTTAATGCACATAAACGTTCATTATCACGTCATAAAGTGTTATAACAATATGACAGCGGGTATTACAACACTGTTATATTGCTTATATTATGAACATTGGATTTTTTGTTTTTTTAGATCTTAATTCAAGAGGAATTTTCTAAAATTTCTCAAAATTTGTAAAAGGCATTTATCATCTTTTATAAGTCACTATGTACTAATGTTGATGCAGTCTCATTCACAGAGCTAATGAGTGACAACACTTTACCTAATGCCTCTGAAGAGTGCTTATAAGCTTTCAAAAATAGTTATTAGCATTTATAAAATAGGTAGTTACTGTCCTTAAATCTGACTGGCATTATTGACTGCTTTACATTTATTATTAGGGAAGGCGTGTATTATACAAAAGTTCCAAAGCTTTGTGAGACTAAGTGGTCTTAGTGGTTTCTACTAAAAGTTATGAAACAGTTAAAACACATTCTTACAACACTGTCAGTGTGGTTATAAACATCAATTTATGTAAACAAAGGCTTATGTCAAGGGTTATAAAGCATTATGAATACTGCATTCATTTACTCAAATGTTTGATTAAGAAGATAAATTAATTTTTTCCACTGTCGTGATGTAGGCTATAGAAAGTGGTCAAGCTGAATCATCACAAATGAATCATTTTCTGTACAGGACTGAAGCTCACTGGATAATTACACACCTTGATCAGGGCCACTATGTTCATCTAAACTGACTACAGAGTATATTCTGTAAAAGTTCAGAATGGTTTCTTGTCACTTGAAGACAGTTTTTTAATGAAGAAACCACATGCAGGCACTAAAAGGTTTTTCTTGCAGAGCACCAACAAACCACAAAAGCTTCAACACCACCAAGCCACTGCTTTGAACATTTAGTGCCTCTACGATCAATAGTTTATATAAATAATTTATAAATAAGTACATGAATGAGGAAATTGGTGGTTAGTACACAATAAGGTAATTTGTGGCTACCCCCCTTTATTTTTTTTATTATTTTTTTTTTACAAATTCCCACAAATGCACTTTAACTACTTTTGCCCACAGTCTCATTTCCTGGTGGTTTCAGATGGATTGTATAACATCATTATCTTTGTTTTTATAACCGATAACTGACAGTAAACCAACTGTAATATTTGCTTAGGGCTTTTTCCGCTTATTTCAGTTTAACAGCACTGTACTCATCCACGCAAAAAAAAAAAAAAAGGGTGAGGGGTATTGATTCTCATTTATCAGTTATCATGTAACATTTTGTCCTTTAGGAGTGTTGTGATGCAGTGTTGAATTAGCTAATCTGCAGCATTACATTAGGAATATGAGGAAAATGGATAACAGACTTTGTTTTTGTTTAAATGTTATGTGGAAGGAAACTACAATGACCTAGCAACAGCTGTTCAAATTAGGATTTCTGGACTATGATGCTGTAGTGCACACCTTAATCGCACAATAACAGGACCAACTGCCAAAATGCCCTGATATTTTCAGCAATATAATTCCTGACCCATTGCACTATTAAGGAAATAATGGCCACTGGTAAGATTAGTGTTCTAGCAGAATTTCCTTCAATAAGTGGAAGGTCTGGACTTAATACGGTTCTTCCACACCAAACTGTAAACCATTAAAGCTAGTCAGTTTGTAGCAAGAATTGACCTTCACCAAATTGTTGCTTTTAATATTTATTTATTTATTTATTTCAAAACATTGTAGTAAAAACAATGCTAATGTGTCTAGCTTATGTTTAGAAAAACAGAAGTGGTGTTCATCTAGTGTAGTGTGTAATGGGTAAGTTTAAATGTGATTCTATCTTAAAATGTATAGTTTAATGATTTTCAATGGTAGAAGTATATACCTTCCTTCAAATGTAATTCTTGATTTGTAAACTCATTTATAAAGAGAGAAAATAGCCAGTCACACCATCAGGAATCATGATTTAGATAAATTATTGAGCTGAAATTAAGCAGCTGTGGAAGCTAATATATATTACGACAAAAAAAATATTAACAAGATGATAACATGCAGAAATAAATACCCATGATTCCTTTCCCACATGACCATTTCAATATATGTGCAAAATGTCCATGTGCTTGGAACAGTCATTAAATATTTATATTGGTTAGCTAGGATAGTGACCCTAAATTTACTGTAATGACTTTAATTTAAAGTAAAAGTAACATGAAATGTTTGTGTTTACAAGTACATATGCTGATTAACTGATAAAATATAGAGCAGAAGAGTTGTTATTTTTTGTGTGCCATGAGATTTGGTAAAAGTAATTCTGACAGAAGTGTACATCAAGAATGTGGTAAAGGTAAAAAGAGTGATGGTGTGAAGCTGGCAATTGAGGGAATGTTAGTGAATGTTATTATTGCATATATTTACTGTAAATGTTTACAAATGCAGAGATGGGCAGGACACATTTCTGCAGTGCTATATAGAATGAAACAGATCCAATCATTTTAATTAATGCAAGAGTAATGTATAAACATAATAGAAACTCTGATACTGATGTTTTCACAATAATTACAAACTGTGTGTGGCATTTATTTATAACCGTTGGCAAGCATGATATCAGTGGAGCCATCTCTCAAGCAATTTTTTTTTCATGTCGAATCATTAGCACATTGTGCAGGTGCCTAAAAAATGTCACTATCTTTCTACAACAAACAGAATGTTTTATCCTGTCTTTTGGCCAGCTCAACTATAAAGTGTTATTAGTCTTTTACTCAGCGATTTAAAGAGGTCTGTTGAGGATGCTTGCTTTTTTTTTTACTACTATTTTTTTTTTGTTATTTTGTTTTCTAATCAACATTTTAATATCTTGTGAATGCTTATCACCTAGGTTCTTTCTGCACTTTATTTTGTTACCTCCAGTGCTGGTCCAAGTTGTTGGCAGACTTATTATTGGCTGATGGCCATCTTGCACAAACCTTCTCTAATGTCCTGCCTCAGCAGATGGTTAGAGGCACAAGACACTGTATGGTTAATTCAAGTCTGGTGTCTATTTTTTTTTTACTAGGACTTTAACCTGTTTATTGTATTTTAACCTTCCCTCCTTATTTTCCTCTAGACTTCCTACTCTCAGATGATGAAGTTAGAGGTCTTTATTTTACCCTACCTTATTGGTCTTGTCAAGCTTCCAGCTGTCTCTCTAGTCATCACAAATGCGTCAACAGATTTTTTTTTTGTAGTTAAAATCCTTAATGCTGCTATGGTTTTATGATGTGTTTTATCTACATACATTTTTATGTTATATATAAATTATATATAAATCTGTTTTTAAATTTATTAGAAATATTATTAAAATAAAATGTAGAAGTACAAAGGTGCATAACAGAAATATGAATTTATGACTGCGGCATTATTAATACAGCTTATTATGAATGACATTCACATGACATAAAACAAAATTTTGAATATTTGTAGAAAAAAAGTAGAAAGAAAGCATGGAAATGTCTGAATATATCATTTGATCAAAAAAACATTTGCAGCTTTTTGTATGCAAATAAACATTATTAATTATTGGCAGGTACTGTCTGCTACAACAAAAATGCCTTGATCCATTTCCCAATTGGGTGGAAAGAGCGTTGTTTATGTTCTTCTCTGCAGGCTTCTTCCGGGTTCTCTCATTTTTTTTCCTCCAAACTAAGATTTTGTAGGCCATGTAAACTGGCAACCTTATCAGATCATTGTTTGCTTGTAATTAATTTAATGTAATCAAAATGACAGTTATAGATCTAATTGCATACAAAATGTTCTAAGGTTTTTTTTTTTTTTAACTTGCATTTACTAATTTAGCAACCATTCTGTATTGACCAGATCATATTTCCTTGCTTAAACTTTCTTATTATCCTAATGCATATTCACTGTGATCTGGGGTTAAGAACAACTTACTTGTCTATTGGATTCTTAGCAAACTGCAGGTGGAAAGCAATGTTGTTTTTGGGAACCAGTGATCACGTCTTTGCAAACTTGTCATATACAATATTGTTATATTCCCCTAAGGGTGGACTCATAAACATTTAGTAGTGTTTAGATAGTTATCATGCTACCAAGACATGACTTGCTCTTGGTATAAAATTATTGTTTGACCAGGAAAACGGGTAATAATGGTCTAAATGTTGATTAATAGAATACAAACGATTGGTTTGTAAAGGACCACAATTAATGTCATTTATCGTTTACTCCTTCAGTCTTGTCTCTTTCTTGCTTTCTTTCCCCCCCCTCTCTGTCTCAGTCATTTTCTTTCTGACTGCATATTTGTCTTTTGCTCTCTATCTGTCTTTATTAATCCCACTGTCTGTTGATTATTTATTCTATTTCTTTGTCTCACTCTCTCTCCCTTAATCTCACTACCTCTCTCTCTCTCTCTCTCTCTCTCTCTCTCTCTCTCTCTCTCTCTCTCTCTCTCTCTCTCT
>JAFMOD010000491.1:1446498-1464046 GCA_019802435.1 Corydoras maculifer
TTTTTTTTTTTTTTTTTTTTTTTTTTTTTTTTTTTTTTTTTTTAAGAACAATCTGATTACCTTGTGTGTAGCAGTTGTGGAGCTGATGACTTTGTATTTTAACTTGGTCCTAGTAAAAGTACTATTGACCAACACAGGGAAAACTTGTTCAAGGTAAAATGTACTAAAATGTACTCTTCACTATTTTTCATTACAATTTACATTTGTAGAACTTATATAGTGATGTTTAAATAAGCAGCTATAATGACTTGATTGGCAGTTAAAACTGAGCATCTCATATTGTGGATTTGTTGGCTGTCAGTGCATCATAAGCGCTATAACAAAATATGACATCTATATTTTTAACAATTTTTCATGTTTGACCAGTTACAGCCTTGTTAACAAGTTTCTAGTTTGGACACTTAAGTGCTCAAATTGACATTAATGAAGCGAAGCAAAGTCTAGTTAGGCAGTAAACTGTTGTAACAGAAACTCAGGAGCAGGTTCATGACCCAGTTCAAATTTCAAGATAGCAGATTCCATTTCGACTGTCTTTTGGCTTTAAGATATCTTGGTGGGTTCAAATAGATATACTGTCTACGCTTGCTACAGTCTATTATCATGTCAAATATAATAATATCTTGTGTTTTTTTTTTAATTGTGATTTCAAATTTAATTTTTTTGATGGACTAGACATATATTCTCACCGGCACTTGATTTTATCAAAAATAATTATTTACTGTGTAATTTATCATAGATTTAACCATAAGCAGTTTGTGGTTTTATTTAAAGTAAACAAACTGTCTACTAGCACAGGGGTATTAAAAATAATATAGCCAAACAAAATTCAATATAATGGCTTTTCCAGTTTCTGTCAGCATATTCCAAAAGTCTCTAGCTGTAGGTCAGACACAACTTGGACTAAGAAAAGATCCTTATAATTATTGAATTTTTATCAGTTGATAAAATTAAGGAGCTTGAACCTCAACCCACCCCTCTCCCATTGTGAATAAACTTCTTCTTGCTGGACAAGCTGCCACCTTGTTCTCATTACCACCACCTGGATGCACAAATTGCAACAAAAACAGCATCAGCGGTGTGACGGGTTTTCATCTTTATATCTTCATCATATAATCCTATATTAAATGAGAAAAAAAAAACTTTCCCCTGCAAAATTACAGCACCATGTCTTTTCAGATCCTAATGCTTACAAAGTGGTAAAAGAGGTGGAGAAATAAAATAGTTTTTAATAATTTTTATAAGAAAAAAATCCATCCATCCATCCATTATCACCCACTTTATCCTCTATTAGGGTCGCGGGGGGGTTCCCCATGCCCATCCAGGGGAGAACGTTTCGGGCGCTGGGCAGATACACCCAGGACAGGGTGCCAATCCATCACTGGGCACACACTCACTCACACAGACACACTCAGTTGACTTGATCCATGTTTTTGGACAGTGGGAAAACCGGAGAACCCGGAGGAAACCCACGCGGACACGGGGAGAACATGGAAACTCCACCCAGATGGGGATTCGAACCGGGAATCCCCAGCGCTGAGAGGCAAACGTGTTAACCACTAAGCCACCGTGCCCGCCCAAGAAAAAAATCATTAGACATTTTAAATTCAGAAACAGAGATACTGTAGTGCGCAATTATGGTTCAGCAGCACTAGCAAAGTCATTAATACTTAAAAAAAAAAAAAAAAAATTCTGTATTCCCTAAATTTTGCTTTTAATTGATTAGTATCAGTCCAGCATACTAACACATCATCTTTACATCAAACCATAATATTTATCAACCACCCAAATAATCTAATTGTTGTGCTCCCAGGGCTGTCCTATACCCAGAGCAAGACTTCCCAAGTTGATGGCTAGAGAATAGGTTCAGGTTTGATACTGCACCGCAGGAGCAATAAGGTGGAGGGGCTTTACAAAGAGGCCTATATTGGAGACTAGTGGATTGAACCACTAGCCTACTGATAGCCCAACACTATAACCAGATTTCATAAGATTACGTGCCCTACAGAACTATAAAAATGTATATACAAATCAATAGTAAACAGTACAGAAATAGTTTAAAAGATACTCTTTCTATTTCATGTTTCAGTGCAGTTTTCATGTATACCCATGCTCTTATTTAGCATGAGAAAAATATATAAAAAAAATAAAAAGGACCTTGTGTCATGACTAAGCTGTATGATTTAGTGTGTCTTACATTTTATATGTTTTAAAATGACATTTATATGTATAAATGAGGTGCTGTGCTCATTATCACCGCAGGCTCTACTCCAATTTCCTACATTATTCCAGTGCAGAGTCCCTGCTAAAGTAGCACCACTGTCAACTCACATCGGTCTTCATTTCTCAGGATGTTTCTTTAATAAAACTCAGCAGGGAAGAAACAAATGACGCACTGAAATGTTACACCATGAATCCAAATTAGGCCGAATGAATTTGTTCTATCCAAAACAAATAAATAGCACAAGTAAATGCAAAAAGACACAGAGCGACTGTACACTGTAATAATATGTGTAACACCCACTGTATTTCATGCAAATAATTTGTAAGCCTTTGCACACTAAACAAACATGATAAACAGTTCTATATCTTAATTGCAGCCTGGTCTCAAAACATTGTTCAAAACGACTGTATTGCAACTACTTTAAGAATTTCTTTAAATGTTTTCTTGTACATACTGATTGCATGTTTACACTGCTGGGCAGATACTCCCAGGACAGTGCAAATCCATCGCTGGGCACACTTACTCACTCATTCACACACACACAACCACACTCTATATGGGGTAATTTGAAGAATTCAGTTGAACTTGATCCTTGATTGAACTTGTGATTTTACATTGGTAGCTTTAATACATAAAAAATCTAAATAATAAAAGTGTGCAAGCAATATGAAGGTCATTACGATGACCTTTAAACATAAGACACTAAAATGTATCTAGCATCACTTTTACACATGCTGAGCAAGTATGAACTTTACTAGGCATTAGCGAGGAGAGGTTTGTGTAAATGTTACCTAACGTTGATCTAAGCAGCCAACGATTATCATTTCAATTGTAGCAGCTGAAAGTGAGAATATTTACTGAGCATGAGTGAGGGCCTCTCATTAAAGTGTGTATATTGTAAAACAGAAAGAAACATCTGAACAAGACATGAAAGAAAAGGTATTCCACCTTAATTAAATAATGAAATGATGCATCATAATCACTCTGTTATTTATACCCACAATAAAAAACAGTTGATAAGATATTTTGTTTCTTGTACTTCATAGCTGGTAGATTTGAAAATGCATGTGAACTTCTGCACTATACTGCATATATGGATATGCACTTTTGGAAAATTCTCATACTTGATTGTACAACCATTACCCATTTATGTGTGAACACAGCTACTCTGTGGCATTGTGAGGCCACACATAGAGAATGGGTTCTCCACAGAGCCTTGGTCCTCCTAAAGTTTCTTATTAAACATTTTCTTAGCCTCTGTTTTCTATGCTTGGAGATTCTTTGGTGTTAGTATTCTGTAAAACTGTTCAAAACAATGTTTTATTGTAAAATGCTATAATAAGGATAAAAGTAAAAATCATTATTAGTAGGCGTATAAACATTCATATTTTTGGGTTGTGTAAATAATTCGTAATTATAAACAAATGGATTATATTTGAAAAGATATAAAAATCAATGCCCTCCTAGTACTGATTAACTGGTTGCAGATAACTAATTCAATTAATTTCCATATCCAGATTTTTTATTACCATTTTGAATCTATTTTACTTTGCCCTGGATATTAGAGCAGCCTCATTACTCAGAGCCACTCAGGTGTGTACCATTTATGTGAAACATTCTGTGGTTTTTTAGAGGTTATTTGGTTTTTGTCCTTGGCTGTTTTGCTCAGAGCTTCTTGGTGAGAGTGTAATGAAAATCCCCCCCACCCCCCATAGCATAATAACACACTATTCATGGCCTCAATCACCTAGTGCTAAAGGAAAAAGACATGCCTCCAAAAATTGTTTCATAAAAAGTCTTTTTTTTCCAAAAAGAGAAATTCACTTCAGCTGGTGTGATTCATGATAAACCTGTAATTATCACACCTGCTGCGTCACACTAAACCTTTCTTTAGTATTGGGCAATATGCAGTTCCTAGAGGTTTACGCCGCGGCATCATCAGCTATGTTAAATCCGGAAATTTTTGAGGAGAGTAAGGTCTCTGAGTACAGTTCCTTCTTCCATAACCATCCTTAATGTTTCACACAAAGCTTTATTTCACTGTTAAATTACACCGGTTATTGTTGGTGTGGTCAAAGTACTTTGCTCTAGATTATTAATAAAAGCTTACAATGGGCCCTCTTTTGCAAGGCAAGGTTGAATTGGTCGCGGTGGAAACGAGAAATAGTGACTGCCTGTTGGGCCCGTTGAGAGGGAATCCCAGGTTCTTTTCTCTGGGGGATGGAGCATTGCATTCTCAAGGGTTTTTCAACAGCTCTGTTACATTCAACACAACCAATCATTGTTTAATATAAGCAGCAAGCTCTCTACAGCTCCATCTTTACAATGAACATAAATACTTAAATAATACTTATGACCTTATATACACAATATGAACAAAACAACTCTCCTGTTTACTTGTAATGAAATGTAACACTGATTAAGAGACAGATCTTTGATAAGAACTACAATGAACACGATTTCTGCATATATATTTGAAAAACTTTAAACAAAAAGTATTCAGCAAATACATGTGTCCAATAAATGTCCATATATATGTTACAACCCATATAGTAATTCATCCAGTACTATTTATATTGATATTACCACTCCTGCAGTCACATTTAATAATTTGTTACTACTGTCACTGTAAACTGTGTGGCCACTTTCACTATCACAAATACAGTCTATATTTTTACCATTGCTTCAGTATCATCACATGGCCTTGTAGTGGTACTACTACTACTGTAACCACAATTGTGGTCTACAGCATTACCACACTTATTGTACTGTCAAATACTGTATACACCTTGCACAAAAACAGTTACAATTGAAAAGTAAATACTTTCACTGTACTTACCACGTTCACATGTCTACATATTAAAAACTATGACAGGTAAAAGGAATTAGTTAAATGGTGCTTAAAATGATGTTCGTTTCATGGTGATCATACACAATCAATGATGAAGTTATATAGTACTTATAGAATGTAGTTGTTAATACTAGTAAAAAATACTAGTTAAGCAATAAGCCAAAATCAAATTGAATCATTACATTATTTTATCATTACAATAGATAAAGTGCACAGTTTTTTAACATAGGACATAAGGTCAAATTTTACCAAGCAATAAGACTTGCTCTTTCACAAAATTAAACCCATAAAAATCAGAGGGGCTTAATGTTGGCTTATACAGATGACCTTAACGGTCTCTTCTTAGGGAGTAGGGCTCACGGGACAAGCATCAGAGCAAATTTGCTATAAGCTATAAGCTTAGTTGTCCGTTGCCAGCAAATTAAAGCAGTCACTGTTTTGCAATAACAAGTAACAAATAACTTGTTTTTCTGAAGAAGATAGAGGCATTAACACTGAGCAGATTGTGTTACTCCTCCCATTCCTCCAGTTTCACAAGCCATACAGGAGATGTGAGAAACACCTGGCAACCACCAGAAACACAAACATGCATTAAGAGAGTTCATGATCATTGCAGCAACAGCCATTACTTGGTTATAGCTTTTATGTTTTAGTACATTGTAGGTTCAGCAAGCAGTTTGGAATGAATGCAGAAAGATTACATCAGGTCAACAATGAAACTGGTCCCAATTTACAATGTCTAAACAATCCACAAGACAAAGCACAAAAGAGAAACACATTAAATATTAATGATGATTTAGCATTAAGAAACAAAGAAGGGTTATCTTTAGTTAAAAGCATTCACTGCGAATATGCAGACTGCATAGCATGGTCTATAGGACAGAAAATAAATACATTTTGTTTAAAATTGATGTTAATATTAAAATATCAAAGATGATGAAATGTCTTTTAGAGTTTATTAGAATATTGCATTAATAATAAAAAAGATTTTTAATTTGAAAATAGCATACAACCTTATTGTTATACAGAATGACAGGTAAGATTAAATAGACAGTCATATATGGTATCAGTGTAGTGCAAAAATTCATATATATATAAATATATATATATATATATATATATATATATATATATATATATATATATATATATATATATATATATATATATATATATATACCCCCCCCCCCCCCCCCCCCCCCCCCCCCCCCCCCCCCCCCCCCCCCCCCCCCCCCCCCCCCCCCCCCCCCCCCCCCCCCCCCCCCCCCCCCCCCCCCCCCAATAGAGGATAAGCGGAAGATAATGAATGAATGAATATATATATATATATATATATATATATATATATATATATATATATATATATATATATATTTTTTTTTTTTTTTTTTTTTTTACATGTAATGCTATATGTATATGTAAAGCATATTTATGTATTTACAAAAAAAATGATCTGTTATAAAAAATTTGTTAACTCATGGTAAACAATTATGATAGATTACTATATATTACTATGTATATATTATGTACAATGTAATACATTATATTATAAATGATTGCATTAGTAAATGCAATATTATAATAACAAATTCCTATTCCTAACAAATTCTTATTTAAATTAATCAATCCATCCATTATCTTCCGCTTTATCCTATATTAGGGCCGCGGGGGGGTCACTTACACAGACACAAACACAAACATACACTATATGGGGCACTATATTAGCGCATACAATTTACCTTAAATCCATGTTTTTGGACTGTGGGAGGAATCCACAGGTAGACACAGGGGGAACATTAAAACTCCCAGATCAAGATTAGACCCTGGATTAGACCCCAGTGCTGAGAGGCTAACGTGCTAACTACTAAGCCACCGTGCCACCCTTACTTTAAATTACTTTACATAACTTTTATAGGATTCTGGTCAGGAGTAAGATGCTCAATTTAATACATTCACCTTGTACCCCTTGTATTTGTTCAGAGAGTTGCCAGGCTAGGTATGTTCTACGTGTGGTAATAACATACAAAGGCATGCAGCATCCACAGGTCCTTTTAAAACATACAGAAATTTTTAGCCATAAAATGGTTAATCCAAAAAAAAGTGGATTAAGAGAGTTGCCAGCTTTTGTTTAGATATTTTTTGGCATTTTAGCTATATTTGCTATGTTAAATATCTACCACATTGTGAAGCAATACACAGTGAGCCATTTGTCTGCAGGAGTAATGTTTATTCTTAAACATTCTTATTGAATATTTTTTTATATAGAGTATAACGATCTCCAGCCTTTGTAGAAATGAAATGTGAACATTACTCTTTTCACCTAAACGTTTGTATTTGATGTAAAATTAATTACTAAATAGGTGTCTAAAAGTTATATTTTTGTGTAGAACTAATATAATCATAACTGAAAATTGCAATGTATTAATTTAGACCACTAGGATTCTATAAAGCTGCTTAATACTGAATTAGAAAATCCACTATATGAATAAGTGGCTGTGTTCTTTTGATGAAAGCTTGACCTTTTTTCCTTCTTGCATTGTGGTAATTATTTTGGCGGTCTTTGTTTTGGTGATAAGGTGCACAGTTCAGTCTTTTTTTGGAAAGGCAAAGTAATAAATGGTTAAGGCTAATACAGAAAACACAATTTAAATTAAGTAAAAATCTATGTCAGTTTCCCCATTTAAATGCAATGTATGGCAACCAGACCAAGATTTATGTAAACCTCAACTATATGAAAGAAAAGTGCTAAAATCAGTTTAACTTCAGAATCAATAAAAATGTTGATGCATTTGAGGTGTTTGTAATACTGTAAATGGAAAAATCGGATGATTTTATCATCCTATTTAAATGAACTTTTACTGTGTAAGGAAAAATGTGGAAATAATATGAACACTTTGACCTTTTCCTTTCTAATAAGCCAAAACTTATGAGAACAGGTTCTCCCAAAGCATATTTTAACTTTAATCATAGGAGATATAGTGCTTCAAATATTCTCAGTAAGAATACAAAATGTAGATATATAGATAGAAAATAAGGATGTATTATAATTATATACATTCATTCATTCATTCATTATCTCCCGCTTATCCTCTATTAGGGTCGCGGTGGGGTTCCCCATGCCCATCCAGGGGAGAACGTCTCGGGCGCTGGGCAGATAGACCCTAGACCCAGGACAGGGCGCCAATCCATCGCTGGGCACACACTCACTCACACAGACACACTCTAAACGGGGCAATTTTTGAGAATTCAATTAACTTGATCCATGTTTTTGGACTGTGGGAGGAAACCGAAGAACCCGGAGGAAACCCACGCAGACACGGGGGGAACAGGGAAACTCCACCCAGATGGGGATTCGAACCGGAAATCCCTAGTGCTGAGAGGCGAACGTGCTAACCACTAAGCCACCGTGCCGCCCTTAATCATATACATAACTCAAAAAAAACATTTTTTAAGTTTAAAATGGCATTACTGATTTCAAGGACCCACATTGTTAGTTTTTTTTGGTACATATTGTAAATAATACAAATAGTTCACTCAGCCATTTATTAAACATACATTAATGGAGGACATGTTCTTCTTGGGGCCATTTAGGGAATTACAATATTATTAATTACAATGATAATAATTTACAAATTAAATTAAAATTCAACAACTGTAAATTTTTGATTTTTATATGCATATATTATTAAATATTACAAAATAATAAATATTATATTCACAGCCAGTAAATTGACATTCTTCCAAACAATATTGCTGTATTACACTTTCTGTCCTCACTGTTTCCAAATTTCTTCAATTTCTCTCTTATTTTTATGCAGTCCCCTCTAACACTATAGGAATGCTTAGATTATATACTAAAATGCTTTTTTTTTTTTTTTTTTTTTTTTTTGCAATTTTCACATGTAAAATCCAAAGGGTATAACCAAGGACAGATGTCCTATTACCTGAGCACTCTATGTTATCGCATATAAATGTAAATAACAACAAATAAAAGCTAAAAGTTTAACTTTGCTAATTAAGTCCACTTTTTGATCTTAAATCCATATAATTTCAATGCACAACAAAAACTAACAAACATTTGGATCAAATAGAATTATCAATATTATTATACAGTACGAGCGGCACTGTGGCTTAGTGGTTAGCACGTTCGCCTCTCAGCTCTAGGGATTCCCGGTTCGAATCCCCATCTGGGTGAAGTTTCCATGTTCTCCCCGTGTCCGCGTGGGTTTCTTTCGGATTCTCCGGTTTCCTTCCACAGTCCAAAAACATGGATCAAGTCAATTGAGTTCTCTAAATTGCCCCATATAGAGTGTGTCTATGTGAGTGAGTGTGTGCCCAGCGATGGATTGGCGCCCTGTCCTGAGTCTATCTGCCCAGCGCCCGAAACGTTCTCCCCTAGATGGGCATGGGGAACCCCACCGCGACCCTAATAGAG
This sequence comes from Corydoras maculifer, assembly GCA_019802435.1. Lineage (NCBI taxonomy): Eukaryota > Metazoa > Chordata > Actinopteri > Siluriformes > Callichthyidae > Corydoras > Corydoras maculifer. The sequence goes on from JAFMOD010000491.1 coordinate 1,456,006, forward strand.
GATAAAGCGGGAGATAATGAATGGATTATACAGTACAGGGCGGCACGGTGGCTTAGTGGTTAGCACATTCGCCTCTCAGCGCTAGGGATTCCCAGTTCGAATCCCCATCTGGGAGAAGTTTCCATGTTCTCCCCATGTCCCCGTGGGTTTCCTCCGGGTTCTCCGGTTTCCTCCCACAGTCCAAAAACATGGATTAAGTCAACTGAGTTCTCCAAATTCCCCCATATAGAGTGTGTATGTGTGAGTGAGTGTGTGCCCAGCGATAGATTGGCACCCTGTCCAGGGTGTATCTGCCCAGCGCCCGAAACGTTCTCCCCTGGATGGGCATGGGGAACCCCCCCACAATCCTAATATAGGATAAAGCGGAAGATAATGAATGAATGAATTATACAATACAGTAGACAAAGGAATTGGGACGCATTCTTGTCTATTGCCTCAGTATTAACTTAAGCACCTAGTCATGCTGAACAACTGTATGGTTCCAATTTTGTGGGACTTTAAAAAAAACAACTTTCCTGATACAACAAATATGTGCTTCAGTAAATAAATCAGGGTTTTAAAAAAACTTAACTGACCTGCAACACCTTTGGAACAAACTACAACAGACTTTGTGAGCCAGGCCCTCACATTCATTCATCATATGTACAAACCTTACTTATATCAGCTGTCAAACATATTGGTAAATGGGTAATGTTTTGGGGTCTTTTGTAGAAGCAGGAACTGGTTACCATACACAGTAAAATATAAGGATAAAATAGGACGTGAAACAGGACAATGATCCCAGGCAAAATATTAAATATTCAAATTCAGAATGAAAATGAAAAGAATCTAGGTATTGTCTGGTCCCAGTCAAACCTCAACCCAATTTGAATGCTATGCCAGAGCTGTGTATAAAAACGTCAGTGAATTAAACCAATTCATCAAGTTACTTATTTTTTACTTTATATATATATTTTACTTTATATATATATATATATATATATATATATATATATATATATATATATATATATATATATATATATATATTGTGTGTGTCCTAGCAATAAAATTGAATAAATAAAAAGTTTAAAAACTTAAAACACTGTCACCCTTAAGTACTTAAAATAAGTTTTAATACAGAGCTTATTCACAATTCACATCTTATATCAAACACTTGATAAGCTACAGCTCACATAGTTGATACAGTGGTTCATAAAAAATATAATAATAGTAATAATATATCCAGCAGCTTCTCTCCAGCTTAAAGAAGAGGGTTTGAGATGAGAAATCGGCACAAGTGCTTTTTATTGAGCAGAACATTTGTATGAGAAAGACTCAAGCTGTCTTTATCAACAGGTAAAAATTGACATCAAAAGCTAGTACTATGCTCTGACAGCCTTTGAGAGAATAGAACACATGCAAACATGGTTAACTTATTATTCTCAAGATTAAATGTGAACAAGCAATATGATACGAGTTCTACTTTTATATGTACTATAAAACAATCTATCTGTATTTTCACAGTTATACAGAACCCCATATCATTCTTGAACATCATTGTTCAGGGTAGCTGCTTATATATGACCAAAAAGAGTTCAAATTCTAAGCATAAGGAAATCCACCAAGTGATGACTACCACTCTTCTACTCTGCACCATACTTCACCTCTACTGAGAAGAAGCACTTATTAACTAAAATGATGACTTATGGTGATTCATGCAGTGCATTTAAATATAATGTAAAACAGTATGCAGCATACAGAGGAGGCGACGGGCTTATGGAAATAATTGTCAAATAGAGTCATTGTGTCATTACTGTGCCATTTGTCTATTTAAGCCCTGTGCCTCCTTACACGTCTGAGTTAAGGCTGAGGTTGGCCAGGCGTGGATCTGAGTTGATCTCGTACCTGTAATGGTAGCCCTCCATATGGTCCCTGCATGCATCTCGGATATTATAAATCCACCTCTTGATGCCCTTTCTGTTTAGGTATAGGACAAACAGGAAGATGACCCCAATGAGGGCCAGCACCATTCCCAAGAAGACATAAGAGGTTTCAAAATTTCTAGATGGTGGGCAATGCAGATCAAAGCAATTCATCACTGGTTTATCTCTCATGTCAGGTGGTTCAGCACAGGTCACATTCAGCTTGTCTACCACAAAATCTGAAGTCTTTAACCAACTTGCCATGTCACTGATGTTGCAGTCACACTGCCATGGGTTTCCAGCCAGGTACAAGTGAAGCTTTGACATCTGCCGCAAGTCTGATAAAGTCTTATTAGACAGCCTTTTCAAAGCATTGTCGCGCAAATCCAAACTGCTGAGTAATAGATTCCTAAATGTGCCATCCCCAATGGAAGTGATTGCATTGGCCCTCAGGTCTAGAGTGGTGAGGTTAAATAATGAAGAGAGCATGTCATTTAGGAGGATCATAGAGTCAGTAATGAGTAACTTAGGGAAGGTGTTGGTGAGGTTTAATACCCGCAGCAGGTGACCCTTTGGAAAGGCATTAGGGTTGAAACGGATAATGTTGTTGTCACTCAGGTCAAGCAATTGAAGACTGGGCAAGTTAGAAAATGCCCCGGAATTCACCTGCTGTATTCGGTTCCCCTGCAAGTGCAGTTCATAAAGCTGGTCCAGGACGAGCGGAAAAGATGCCTCAGTTAGGCTGGAGATGTTGTTTCCAACAAGGAGAAGTTTACTGGTGTTGGATGGAAGCCACTGTGGGATGGATGTCAGGTTTCGAAAGTTGCAGTTTACCGTTGCACCGTCGCACGCGCATTCGGGAGGGCATTCGGTAGAGGACGCGCTGCTAAAGTACACCAGGAGGAAGAGCAGCGCGCACGGTGTGCCCACGCGCCGCGAGTCTTTGGCTCGCATTGCTGCACAACCAGCGCGGAGTTCAGGATGGGGTTCAAATCAGGATCCACGCGAAAAATACCACCAGAGCCGCTTTGTTATTCAGAACCCAGCGCACCTTTAAATTTCAGTCAGAGAACTTATATGGGCTTTACTGCTGTTTTCGCACAAACTGACGCCACACGAAGTCGACATGCAAATCTTTCTACACTAACCTGCTAAACCGCGCTTAAATTCCAAAAGCGGGATCATACTGTCCACTTGCAGTTGCAGCTCTTGTCCTCGCACAGTTTCAGTTCACGGAGCTTACTTCTCCACCACCCAATTGGTCGAACTATATTCAGGTTTTAAACTCTGACTCAAACTGCTATGGGGCCACATTTTTGGAAATCGTTTGCGTTTGCGTCTGTCTTCTTTCATGACTCTCATGTCAGCGGTGCGGTCTGGACGCGCTTCTGCTCCAGCTTGAATTCCCGTTCGCTTCCCGAGCGCTCGGTCCAAACCACTCAGTGGACTGTACCATTCTAACACTGAGAGGAAGACACAGGTGACACCACAACAGTCATAAAGCACGCAAAGCAGGTGCTTTCTAAGTCTGGTGTAAGATTACAGTATGCGCACAACCCTGTACGAGTCCGACTCTTATATATAGCTGTTAATAATAATTCTATTAGATTACGGGTTTAAATGTGTATCTTTTATTTTCACACGTTCCCTGTTGAAAACATGATGTTATAAAAAAAAACACAGACTTTCCCATGACTGCTATGCAAATCGTAATGGCAAACCCATTAAAAAGGGATATGTAAACTAGACAAATCCAGGGAGCAAACTTCTGCACTGAATTATTTATAATTACAGTTTTATTTACCTATTACATGATTTGATGTCTGATATAACTACACTATATATATATATATATATATATATATATATATATATATATATATATATATATATATATGTGTGTGTGTGTGTGTGTGTGTGTGTGTGTGTGTGTGTGTGTGTGTGTGTGTGTGTTGTATTTGTTCTCCTAGTTGATCTCCTTCTCCTCATGTACATGGTAGATAAAATTGTTCGAAATTTACATCAACATAATTTCAATTACACAAATTTTAAAAAATCCTAAAATACATTCATTATTAGGGTTGCGGGGGATTTCCCCATGCCCATCCAGGGAAGAACGTTTCGGGCGCTGGGCATATACACCCAGGACAGGGCGCCAATCTATCGCTGGGCACACACTAACTCACACAAACACACTCTATATGGAGCAATTCGGAGAACTCAATTGACTTGATCCATGTTTTTGGACTGTGGGAGGAAACAGGAGAAAACCCACACGGACACGGGGAGAACGTGGAAACTACACCCAGATTCGAACCGGGAATCCCTAGTGCTGAGAGGCGAACATGCTAACCACTAAGCCACCGTGCCGCCCCTAAAATACATTTTTTATTTATTTTGTATGCATTCATATTTTTACGCTTCTTTTTGTCAATTTCACTTGTAATGTATATTCCCCTATATCTATTATTTAAAATGTGTATTTATTTACTTTTTCTTTATTAAGGCTGCATTTATATCTGTTATAATTTTAGCATATTTTTTGTTGCTATACATTTTTTGTATCTATTATAATCATGTAACACATATATGCTTACATTTAACCCTGTAACTTAAAAAATATATTTTAAAAAAAGATTATCAAATATATGTTTTATTATATTTAATAATCTTTTCAAAATGTATTTTTTAAGTTTAAATGGATTTTTGCTCTTTTGGAAGTCAAGTATAACTATGTCTGGAAATTTCCAACCTGAAAATATTAACTGTAAAGATGAGTGGAATATAAGTGTATGCATTGTATCCTGTATACAAATATAAAAATAGTAGTAGGGTCATAGTACCATCCTCTTGCATAAGTGGTGAATAAGCATAGACTCTTTTAAATTGTAAGCAACAGCCTGTGCACCAGTCAATATCAGCTCACAAAAGAAAACCAAGCAAGTGCATTTTAAACCTGAGCATAACTTATACAAATAAATTTTCTTTTATCCATAGGAAATGTTCTTTAAAATAGTATGTAATAGTTCTTAATTCCACATTCCCATTACAGCTGTGTTATTCTGAATTACAGTTTGTTACTCTGTTTCCTCACTAATGGCAGCAGAGTTTGTCTGTGCCATATATGCTTACATTTAACCCTGTAACTGTGTTATATCACGTGTGTGTATATGGTATTTCTGCACACAGCTTCAGGACTGAATTATTTAAGAGTTTCATATTCAAATATTGTTGTCGTTTGTACATCTTTTAAAATTAAATGTTTATATTGTTTATTTTTATTGTCCCCAGAACCATCAAAGAGCAGGTATTATTTGGAACCTATATAATTCTTTAGGTATAAGTGAATCAGATAGAGCAGTCTACAGGAGGTTCACCTCAGTGACACTGCTGGATGGTGAATAGTTCTGATGAATGATTAGAGTGTAAGAAACACAAACTGTGTAACAGCAGTTGAGTTACTTTCATTATCTCCTTCTTAATCCTATATCAGGGTCACGGTGGGGTTCCCCATACCCATCCAGGGGAGAACGTTTCGGGCGCTGGGCAGATAGACCCAGGACAGGGCGCCAATCCATCGCTGGGCACAGTTGAGTTACTGTCTCTGATTTTAAATCTACAACAACACACTGACATACCACCACTATGTCAAGCACTGCAGTGCTAAGAATCAGACCACATCTACAAGCTATAGCTGTCAAGGTCGTGATTATTACACAATGCAGTGAATCTGATGAACAAAGTATATATGTAGAGAAACAGATAGAATACAATCTGTAATTACTAAATTATTAAGTGCATCTATATGGTTTATATAACTGGTATATTTTTGTTGGTTAGCACTTTTTGATCATACATTGTTTTAAATAAACTTTATTTTTAATTAAACCCAAATTAAAAAAAAAAAGCAAGCTAAAGAGCAAACAATAAAGAAAAACGTCCCGTGTTTGTTTGGTTTTTATAAGATGACAGCTTGTGAGAACCAATCCCTAGTGGGGAATCCATCCTTCTTTAATGGGGGAGCAGTGGTAGGAGGTGTAAGTATTAGCAGTAGACTTTAGATTTAATCAAGTTTAAGAGATTAAATTATCTGTGTCTATATTTATAAATGGTACAAGATTTAAGTCTTTTTCATTTTATCTTTAAAAAAATTTGTTAGTTAGTTTGGCAGTGGTACTAAGTGGTACTATTAAGAATGCTTTGGCAGTTTTTGTTCTTCTTTATTTTGTCAGAATAGTATTTAAACCTATTTGCAGAAAATTCAAATTTTTATAAGGCCATATTGTCATTCCACACAATGAAACTTATAAATTAGTCTCCACCAAAGCTCTATTTGTACTTTGTTTACTACTATATTAACTGACAGTATCATTAGATTAGGTCCTAATTGTTGTCACTGAGTGGGAAAAACCAGTTAGGCATGTTGATCTTAGAAGAGGAGTGCTTAGCTTTATATTTTTGTCTACTTTCACCTAGTGTTAGAGTCCAGAAACTTATGGCATTTGGAACTTGTGGCATTTGAGCTGGCTTATAAGAGGATTGCTCTCCAACTGAGTCTAGGTCCTCACAAGGGTTCTACCCAACTTTGTGTCCACTCTGAATGAATGACTGAAGCAGCTTTTGCCAGTTATTCATTAGAAAGTTCTCATTTCTTCTTTCAGTTAAGGACTTAAATTAATTAATACCTGACTTTCCCCTCTGGGAAGTCCATTGTGATTGTGATTGTGTAAATATTTTGGGGGGTTTTCACTGCTTTCAAAACTGACCTCAAAAAACCGCACCAAATTACTTTTCTTTTTAATTGGGGGGGGGGGGTGGCTACGGATTAACATGGTACTTAATGAAGCCACAGTATTTATTACACTCTTGTAAACGAAAACAAAAATCCAGTCTACAACGTAATACTCAATTGTGATGGCTCAAATGTGGATGGCGGATCAAAGCTTCTGACATCTAAGGGCCATACGTCATAGGGCCGCTATCAGTGATCAGCATAATTAAGGAGAGGTCGCTTATGGGCCTTATCTTATGCAGCATACACATTTGATGTCACGTGTCACATGGAAAAGAGACGCAGACGCTTCCAACTCTGTGTTAGGCTTTCCCTCTGAATCTGGCAGAATTAGGTGCTAGCTGTCTGTGAAGTGGACGGACCAATTGAAATCGAGCATGTAAGATCACGGAAGCCAATCGGTGGCCGTAGTGTTGAATCATTCGAGTGCCCTATCAGGCTAACACGGTGGTAACACACTGGCATTTGCTGTGCATGATATTTATAGAAACATCACATTAAAATGAATTATTTCAGTTTTTGTAGCAAGTCAAACGCAAAAATGACTTCATTCTTCATCTAGCGGCAGGTAAGGCACCAGTTTGTGGCACTTTGGTTCCCGTCAGTGGCACTGCTCTTTCGTTTGTGCGGCTGATGTCAGACCATGGTTGCGTCCCAAACTGTTTCTCGACATCTTAATAGTGCCTATATGCCCTGTTAAGTAATCGCTTTTTTTTGCACACTATCTAGTTTGATAGTAAGCGAATTGAGACATGACCTGTTCGAGCCAGCGACACCGGGTTTACTTAGTTTTAACGTTAGTTGTTATTGGTTTAATGACTAAAATGGTTGTTTTGTTGATAACCATTTTATCAGTCGCTTAATGTAATCGAATGTGTGTCGCTGGTTAGGACCAACAGCTTACTACGGCGAAGTCAAGCTAGCAGTGATACGTAACAAACATAATTGTCTGTACAACTGCCCCATTACACTGTTCTCGTATTGTATTCAAACATGTATTAATTTAATAAATTATGTATTGCAGAAACAGTTCGCCTATATAAACTCTATAAGTTTGACTTTTAAAAAACAACCATTTAAAATCGTCTTCATTGCTGCAGTTCTACGCTTATATACAGTGGGTTGCAAAAGTATTCATACCCCTTGAACTTTTCCATATTTTGTCACATTACAACCACAAACATAAATATATTTCACTGGAATTTAATGTGAAAGACCAACACAAAGTGGTATACAATTGTGAAGTGGAATGAAAGTTATACATGAATCAACAATTTTTTTACAAATAAAAAACTGAAAAGTGCGATGTGCAAAATTATTCAGCCCCCCTGAGTCAATACTTTGT
>JAFMOD010000491.1:1464079-1508107 GCA_019802435.1 Corydoras maculifer
AAAGGGGGCTGAATAATTTTGCACATCGCACTTTTCAGTTTTTTATTTGTAAAAAAATTGTTGATTCATGTATAACTTTCATTCCACTTCACAATTGTATACCACTTTGTGTTGGTCTTTCACATTAAATTCCAGTGAAATATATTTATGTTTGTGGTTGTAATGTGACAAAATATGGAAAAGTTCAAGGGGTATGAATACTTTTGCAACCCACTGTATACTTTATATTAATTGAAAAGTTCAGTCAGTTAACAGAAACAGGAGCCGTCATAATATTCCATCATAGTTTGGTCTACTCCCCATTTGCAGCTATAATAGCTACTGCTTTTTTGGGAAGGCGTTCTTTTTGGAGTGTGACTGTGGTATTTTTTGGCCATTTCTTCCTGTGGAGCATATATGAGGTCAGATTCTGATGCTGGTTGAGATTGACTGGATGACAATTTCCATATTAATTTATCCCAGGGCACGGTGGCTTAGTGGTTAGCAAGTTCGCCTCTCAGCGCTAATCCTGGTTCGAATCCCCATCTGGGTGGAGTTTCCATGTTCTCCCCGTGTCTATGTGGGTTTCCTCCGGGTTCTCCGGTTTCCTCCCACAGTCCAAAAAACATGGATGAAGTCAATTGAGTTTTTCAAATTGCCCCATATAGAGTGTGTCTGTGTGAGTGAGTGTGTACCCAGCGATGGATTGGCGCCCTGTCCTGGGTCTATCTGCCCAGCGCCCGAGACGTTCTCCCCTGGATGGGCATGGGGAACCCCACCGTGACCCTAATAGAGGATAAAGCGGAAGATAATGAATGATTGAATTTATCCCAGTGATGGATGAGGCTGAGGTCAGGGCTCTTTGCAGGCCAGTAAGGTTCATCCACATCAAACACACTCATTCATGTCTTTATGGACATTGTTAGGGCCTTGCCTGTTTTATACCACTTTTAGAGTCAACCACAACACCTTATTGCTAAACAAGAGTGAAATATCTTGTTGATCATGATTAGTAAAGCAAAATTATGATTATTCTTCATTATTTAATTTGGCAACATTAACAGATGGATAAAATTACATTAGGGTGTTTTAGACATTTTATTTTTGCCACCACATTTTTGTTGTACCAGGTGTTGATTTTCAAAACATAAATAAAAAGAACCAAATAAAATTAAACAAATTAATAAATTAAAATGATAATACTTTTTGGAATTTAAGTAAGAAATTAAGAGTAATCTACATATGTAAAGAAGTCAGTATTTCTCAATGGAGAAAAATATGATGGTTCTGTCAGGTCTCTCTTGTTTCTGTCTGCAGTCAGGTTGTTGAACCGCTGTTTTTTAAATATATATATATATAGTGGGTAGTAAATGAGATAATCAGATATTGTCATTGATTTCATATGTATAGATAAAGTGGAAAATAATGTAGATTCTAATTATGTTCACTAACATTTATTGCTTAAGTATAGTGGTATGATGTGTAATATGTAATATGTAGAAAGATTATGTGTATGTTTAAGTTTTTTTTTTCTCTTTTTTTCTTACAGGTACTGTTTGCAATTATGGAGGCCTAAAAAGGTTGTGTGTTTAGGGAGGGGGCCTTCCCCTCAAAGCGGAGGATGATTTGAAGGGTTTCATAGGGTGGTGGACTTTTTTTTATTTTTATTAATTTTTTTTGCCTTTTGCACTTTAAAATAGATATTTTTCTGAAAGAATTTATAGCAATTTTGTACAGAAAAGTAGTAGCTAAATATTTTGATGCCATCGATGGTTTGTCTTGCACTGCATAGTGAGAGTCGCGTTGCTAATATGGTTGACTGAGATAAGGTTTGCATTCACCCTAGGGGTTGCTAGGGTGCCGTGGAACCTCAACACATGCACAAGTCTAGCACCCCAAGATTGAAACCTTCTGTTTTGTTTCTGTAAGGCTGTTACATGGGGGCTTGGAGCTTTCTTTCAGGATTTGTTTAGTATTGTTCAGGACAACAGAGATTTTAGGTTTCTTTGAAGGCAATTACTTAGGACTAGAAGGGTTAAGTAAACAGAGGAGGACTGTAATGTAAAAATGAGTGTAAACCCAGAATGCACTCCAAAATGCCGCTCGGCATGCCATGCAGAGGAAATTGTGGCAGCGCTGACGTCTGGCTCAGAGGGTCAGCTGAGGGCCTTCCTTTCAGCTCACTGCCACAATGCTGCCACTCTGAGGGACAAGTTTGGGCGCTCAGCACTCCACTTGGCCGCCTCTTTGGGAAAAAGAGCCCTGCTTGAATGGTTGCTGGACAGTAAGAGTGCTGACCTGCTGCTGAAGGACAAGGAGTCAGGGTGGACAGCTCTGCACCGGAGTGCTTTCTATGGCCAGATTCACTGTCTCATGGCTCTAGTAAAGGTAAACCCTTCTGGATATTATGCAGGTTTAAAGTGGAAGGCAGACAGCAATGCTGATGTATGAAGAACTTGTCTGTATTCGTCTCACAGCGCGGTAGTTCATTATTAGTACCAGATAAGGAGGGAATGACTATTTTGGACCTGACCATGAAGGACCGCCCAGTGCACGTTGTGTTCCAAAGCAGTGGTAAGAAAAATGCACTCAGTCAGGCGTCATACATTTATTAAGTCAAGAAATAGTGACATCCAGGTTCTGAAGTACCTTGGAATAAGCTGGTGACCTGTCTAGGTTGAGCTCTTCAACCATGCCCAAACCTAAACCCTGTGTCTTACTTTTGCTGTTTATTCATATTTGTATAAATTTACTAAAGTTGTACAAGCAACAGCATTTACAGGACTTCTTTCCACAAATATAAGTGGATGTGGAATTCTTAAATCTTTGCTCAGAACTGCATCCATAACAGTATGTTATTTACAGCTGCAATTTACTATTCAGAAAAAAACTTACATAACAGAACTGAGGCCAATGCCATTACATGACTAATATAAACTAAGAAATGATGATTAAACAAAGCAATGTACTGTCTTTCCAACATTTAAGAAAATTATTTTGTATCCTATTTCAGATCCTACAGAAGTGTACACCTGGGGAAACAACAGCAATTTCAGTCTAGGTCATGGAAACCAGGAGAGCAGACAGCATCCTGAGATTGTCGATCTGTTTGCCAGATCTGGCGTTTATATTAAACAGGTCAGTTTAAACAAAGATTTATGTGACTAAGGATGTCTTCTGACATTCTGCATTATAAAACCTAGTTTTATTTTTGTGAAGATGATTTCCATGTTGTTAAATGTATAATAAAGTTAAGAACCTGTCAACTGCAAAACAAATGCAAAAGCTTTATTTTCATGCAGATGAATCAGTTTTATACCCAAAAAAACTGTGCACGTGTTAAAATTACTAAAATTTTCCCTTATCCTCTATATTAAAAATATAAAATTGACCCACTAAGGAGTTAATACTAATACTAGTACTGTACAATGTGATACAATGGTAAATGTTGGCGTTTTCTGGCATGTTATATGTCTCACAAATAAGTTTAAATACACCCTGGAGCAAAGACATACATTTAAGGTAAACTAACTTAATAAGATGAAGTAATTAGCCATAATTAGCCAAACAGATCTGTATGTAAATCAAAATTATGAAAAAAACATTTACATTTTAGTAGAAGAATTTCAGTACACAATTTGTAAAACACTGGGAGTACGTGCGTATGTACATGCATGTGTGTCGGGGGACTGCTGGGAAGTGCATTTTAACATGCTAACCAGCCTGAGAGTGGCACAGGCTGGTACAGCTGTGATGTCATTGAGCCTTAAGCCTTTTGACTCAAGATTATTAGACAAAGCAGTTTATCATGCTTGGGATTTCAATACACATTTGTATGCATACATATATCTCTGTAATGCAGAGAATTTTTTTGTTAGTAATATAAGTAATAAACCTGCACAGTGTAATATAAAAATTGTGCTATAAAAATAGGTATATTCTAGAATTTGGCCTTTGCTCTTGTTTTTTGTTGATAAACTTGGAAACTTGGAAGCTGTAGGTTGCTGGTTTGTATAATATTGATTCTTCCATGTTTTTAGATAAATGGAGTGGGTGTTGTGGTTTGTGAGTGGTAGAAGTTAAACTCTGCTTGCTTTATTTTTAGGTGAATGTGAGAAGGTGTAAAGATTTGCTGACACTATACATTGTCTGGAAATAATGCATTTTTTCATGAACACCACATGTAATATGATTTAAATAAAGCAGACGAATTTTCTTAAATACAGAAATTGTTTTATCAGTTTGATCGTCACCACATGCTATAAATCAACAGTGGTGTAGCAATGGATGGTCTTGGCTCAAATCCCAATGAATGTCATCTATAGCTGGAGACCAAGGATAGGTTGGTTGCACACCTTTTTACCCTTTTGTAAATATCTATGTAATTGGTTGAGCATTGGTTTTGAGGTTGATGTGCACAGTTCACATCAAAACACATCAATCACTGAGACACAGAACCTGTCTGCTTCTTGAGCAGTATGATGTGTGAACATTTAAATGATTTTAATTCTTACATAGAATTGTTTATTTCTGGATAATCCATACTACTGGAGGTCCACGATTCTCTTCCTGATATCTTGTCTTATGTTATTGTTTCAAATCGTTGCGTTGTCTTTGAGATGTGATCTAAAATTTTTTTTATTATATCTTTCATTTTCTTCTATTCTGAAATATAATGCTGCCTATATCAAAGCCATCCCATGTTAGATAATTCAGATTAAGTAGTAGCTGAATTTATACAAATATTTGTGTTAATGTTCAACTTGAATTTTCAAGATTTCTTAATAAAGTACATTTCATCTGGAACGCAAAATTGCTCATCATGACAAATTTCATTAATTAATATAATTGTTTAAGAACAATTTTCTAAGTGATGTCTATTGGACAGATGACTTAAAGGTATAGCAGCTAGCTGTGGGTGTGGTTGTTCTTGTGAATGCATATGTCTCTATAATTGAAATGCCAATACTAGTATATGTTTGTTCTGAAACAAGCAGCAGACTGGGGCTTAGGAATTATATTGTTCCTCATTTGTTTGTATAATTTTTACTTGCACACGAAATCTCAGGAGTTTCTTCAGCAAATTATTTAAATTCGGCACAATTGGTCGCTTGGACCTCAGGATAGACTGATTAGATTATCATGATCATTGCTCATTAAAGGACATTGTCTCCTCACATACATCTCATACTTTGAATATAATGGCATAACTACCTTGAGGGGTGCAACATCACGCAGATCTAACAATGTGGCAGTAATTCTAGTTTGTTAAAAGTAATACATGTTTTGTAAAAGAAGTCATCAAAAATTTATTATTCATAAATGGGTTTAAATAAAAAATAATAATACAATGTCTACTTTTTATGCACTCATTCCTTTTTACTGTCACTGAGAGCTTACACTATGACTATTAATTTACTGCCTGATGCAGCTTTGTGCTCCAGCGCTCTTCAAATAGTTTCCGTTGGCTTATTCATTTCTGACAGCCAGTGACCAGGGCTTTCTTATGGGCATTAATTCAGTAATGCCTGGTGTAGAGAGGATCAAATTCCTCAAACTTTCATCAGCCCCCAGATGCCCTGTGTATGGAAAAACAGAGGAGTATGAGCGACCCCTCTGTTCTTCAGGTGCTTAGAGTTAAATTTAAATTCATAATTAACATGCTTTAATTGAATGAAGTCAATGTGTGTGACCGGAGCCTGTATGCGTGTAGAGGGCACTTCAGTTCTGTGCACATCAAGCTTTATACACCATCTCCTTACTTGTGTTGATTTTGAGGAGTGTCTTGCATTAGTGATGAGCTTGGCTTTGGTTCCTCTCGTACACTGTACTCTAAAATGCAGCAGCATGATGCTGTGTATTTCCATTCCTAATATCCAGCATGTGTATTAAATAGCACACAGCTGGCACATGCCCCTGATCATATTCACTGCCAAGCATATGTTCCTACTTTCACCCATATTTTGACCTGTAAACAGCTTGAGATTAAATAGTTCATAATGTCAGTTTTTGCTCATGTTCATGCAACAAAAATGAAATTAGTTATTATTATAGTAGATGAATTGCTATATACTTTGTAGGTGGATGTAGTTTTTGTTCATATGTACACTTCAATCTATCATTAAGTATTACTGGTTTAATATAATTGCAATACAATTCAATTCTATACCTTGATAAGAACCACATAAATAAAGTGCCTTGCAAAGGTGTTTACTCCATGGTATTGTTCCTGTTTTGTTTGCTCACAACCTGCAATTTGGTAATTATTTTGGACTGTTTGAGAATTTGAATAACATGCTTTAATGGTGTAAATTCTGTATAATTGTGACGCTATATTGTGGCATAACTTTATGGCAATTATAGCTGCAAGTCACTTTCAAAGTCTGTATGAACTTGCCACATCTAGTCATCTTTTCCTCAAGGCTAAACTGCTCCAGCTACCTTGAGTTTGCTGTTTCACCACCAATTCTTAATTGGATAGAGGTTATGACTATGCCATTTTAACACATTTAAAAGTTTCCCCTTAAACTACTTTGGTGTTGCTTTAGCAGTTTGATTGAGGTAATTGTCCTTCTATAAGGTAAACCTTAATTCCAGCCTCAAATCTCATATGAATTTATAATGCATAATAAAACAGATTTTGCTCAGAAATATCTGTTTTCAACACCATCTTTTTCTCAATTATGACCAGTTTTCCTGTCCCTGCTGTCTTGAAACATTTCCACATCATGATGCTGCTGCCACCATGATTCGCTTTGAGGATGTTGTGATAAGATTTGCACTAGACACCAGGGTTTTTGGTGACCAAAATGTAAAGTGTTGTTCTCATTTAAACATAGCACATTCTTCCATACATTTGCTTAGTTTTCCCACTTGTCTTTTGGCAAACTCAGTTTTTTTTTCTTCCTTTTTTTTATCTTTAAATATTTTTTGGGCCACCTGTTTAAAAAGCAAAGCGTTGTAAAATGTATGGCATATCATGGTGCTATTGACAGATACTCCAATCCTTGTTGTGTTCCGATCTTTGGTCTCTTGTGTTTATTTCTAGGCCTACTGTGTACAAATTGAGCAACATTCTTTATAACCTAACAAGTCTTACTTCTAATTTAGTCTATATACAGAATGAAAATGTATTATTTATTATTGTATTAGCTCTGCATTTGTCTTTTACAGGTTGTTGTGTGCAGATTCCACTCAGTGTTCCTTTCTCAAAAAGGCCATGTGTACACTTGTGGTCATGGACAAGGAGGACGTCTTGGACACGGGGACGAACAAACATATTTGGTATTATATTATTGTAATAATATAATTATTGTTATGGCCAAAACCATTAGCATCTGTACTCCTTTTAGAAAATACAACCACTTTACTAGAACGTTGTTGCCATTTTTAATGCTGTGATATTCTCATGTTCATTTCTTTAGTTAGCACTGGAACAACACACAGAAGCAGAGACAGATATTATATGGGGAAACATGGAACAATTTTTGCCCGAATCTGAATAAAGCATTTGTCCAAAAGGTTTTATTATTTTTTTACAGTGTTTCTTTAAAAAAAATAGTTGTTTTGCAGTATTGGGGATTGGGAATTACAGGATTCGAAAAAGTCAGTCATCTCAGTATTAATGTAACAAAATAGCTTTAGCACACAAAAATTGATGGCCAGTAGTAGTTTACAAGATGTGAAATCTGTAGGGTAAAATTGGTGGTGACGTTTGGTAGTTGCTTTGATAACTTATTATGTAACATGTCTGGCTTCTTTTAGGTTCCTCGGATGGTGGAGTCACTTCTCTCTCATCACTGCTCCCAGATTGCAGCAGCTCGAGATCACACCGTAGTTCTGACTGAGGAAGGTTATGTGTACACCTTTGGGCTCAACACGTACCACCAGCTTGGTCTGCCACCTTCTGCTGCCAGCAATGTCCCCAGACAGGTGAGCTGAACTAATACATACTTCTGTTCAGCCCAAAGTTTTTTTGTTATACTGTGCATCTTCCAACGCGTGTATTTTGTAGGTGACTTGTAAAGGTCTAAAAGGGAGGCGTTTGATTGGAGTTGCTGCTGGAAGGTTTCACACTATATTATGGACCAAAGATTCTCTTTACACTGTGGGACTGAATGGAGGACAGCTGGGTAACAATTAAAACATAGACAATACACAATGTGCATGATGTGGGACTGAAACAGGGACTTAACTTCTATATTTATAATCAGTTTTTAACAAATTATTGATGATAACTCTCAGTTTGCCACATAATACTGAAAACATTTGCAATTTGATTAGTGACCCATGGCCCAAATATTATTATAGAATTGTTTCAACATAACTGTGACAATTCCCATTTCTAATATAAACTGCACTGAATGCCCCTAGGTTACCTGCTGGACCCGAATGGGGAGAAGTGTGTGACAGCACCCCGACAAGTATCTGCTCTACACCACAAGGATGTGACTATCAGCATGGCAGCAGCCAGTAACGGTGCCACTGTGTGTCTGACCGAGAAGGGTGATATATACCTACTAGCTGACTACCAGTGCAAGAAACTGGCTTCAAAGTGTGTATGAATGATAGGAATATTACTAAATTATAAACATTTATTTTTCAGTTTTGGTCTGACTGTAAGCTTGATTAAAGAAACCAGTTTGATGTTATATATGCACATTAACCAGTAATCCATATTATTTATTTAGTGCTCTTTATAAGCATAAATAAATGTTGCTTTAAGGTTCAAAGTTGTTGTTTAGTTTAACAGGTCTTGGGTACAATATAGGTACAGTATAGTAATGTATGTACCTGAGGTTTATATACTTTTTAGAAAAGTAGGATTCAGTAAGTCAGTAAGTCTGATCTAAACATATCGAAATACACATTTCTTATTTTTGTTTAATTTTCATTTTAGCATCTGAATTTGACAGTCATGGAAGGGTAGACCAGAGCACAAGACTGTAGGCTCACACTGCAAAAGGAGGGACTCTAGGAATGGGACTCCACTTAATGAAATATTGTTAATTGAATAATGTTACAGAATTATTGTAGTGTGTTAACATTATATGACAAGTTAATGCAAAGTCAGTGGCTCTTTTCAAAAAATGTGTTGCTTCATGACAGAGCAAAACAATTGCCTGTCCATGGTTAAAAATTTGAAAGGTGAAAATCTGGTGTAAGCATATCCCAATGTCTGGATATACCCTATTATAATAATGTAAACTGACAGCTTATGCTGTTAATTGTCTTACAACGGTTGGGCTCCTTCCACAATATATGTCAGTGCTGTATACCTATACAAATACGTATTGTAAAGGTCTATTCCCTTCTCCAGTTATACACATTAGCAATGTGCTGGCAAGAAGTTTATATGACACATGATTTGTTAACCTGTTTGTTATTTATCAATTTAGCCGCATTCTAATTCCCTCTATAATAAATTGTCACTAATCAAATGTCTCGACCCTCTCACATGTCAGTCAGCTTGAGTGCCCATGGTTGAATCCCTATCACTGATGTCAGTGTAGATTTTGTATACATAAGTTCATAGATGCTTATGACTGGCTACTGTTACTTTAAGTGATAAGGGAATGAATGCATACTTCCATTCTTTTCAGCTACATGCAGTGTTAAGACATTAATGTCAATGAACATGTTTGTTTTTACCATAATTTAGCTTAACAGGAAAAAAATAACACACATTTATAGTAACATATGTACAGTTACTTTTGTACTTTTCGCCCATTATGTTTAGTTTAGTAAAGCAGTATTGATTGTGTATTTAAATGTGCATATATCTGTTCCCTGTTCCTAAAAAAAATTAAATGCATATTTTTTTTAGGCAGCTGAACTTTAAGAAGGTTATTGTGAGTGGAGGCAGCCTGGACCACCGAGTTGAGCCTCAGCTCCTGAGTGAGAGTGGAGGAGAAAAAATAACAATCCTAGGTCTAGATGAAGTTGGCAGGGTAAGAACTCTTCAGTAAACCCATGAATGTGTGTGTGTGTGTATATATATATATATATATATATATATATATATATATAAAATGAATACATATTACATTTTTAGGTCTTCTGCTGGCGCACTGGATGCTCCTCGATGAGACCGTGTAGGTGGGCTTATGGGCGGCAGGTCTTCATGTCTGACATGGCTCTGGGTAAAAACAGAATGATGTTCATCACTCAGGAAGGGGAGGGCTTCAATGGCCAGTGGCTGGGCGATTATAAGAAAGGTGCTGATAAAAAGGGTAAGTGAAAAATCCTTTATGTCTTAATAAATCCATCAGCAGGTTTTATAAAATAGTTTTCATTTGCAGAAGGCAGCATCGTGCTGGAGAGTGGAGGGGTATATGAGCGGATTCGACTGGAAAAGCTCCCTTATATCCACCGAGCAGTCACAATTACCATGGACTCAAAGGGGCGTAATTTTGCAGTACTGCAGTCTGATCCAAAAACCAGGTATGCGTTATAATTATACTAATGAATATTAATCTTATCTAATTTGTTGAACTGGTACTCTATCACCCCAGTCAGGAGTAATAAGCAATGCATGTCAGGGAGCATTTTAATTGATCTATTGGGCAAAATATATCAAGTTGCACACACATGTGGCAAGAGCTTGAAGAGTGTACTGTGCGCCGCCTGTTCATCTTCTTACATCCTCTCCTTTTCATCCTTGATCAGACGATTCTTTGGCTACTCTCAACACCGCTTCACAAGAACAACCCCACAAGGGTTTTTAAATGTTGGCTTTGGCTGTTCTAGCAAAAATAAACTTGCCTTGTTTACGTTCAAATCCAAACTGATTAATACATACATACATAATGTGTATGAAAGTGAAGAGACCATTGAGTGTATATGCTCTGAATCATTGGGACATCCAGTCCTAAAAAGTTTGCAAACTGTTTTTAATGTAAACATTTACTAAAAAGATTTTTTGTTTGTTAAATATAGGTTTTTTTTTATTCAAAATCTTTGATATAATTAATTATTATTTTAACCTTCTTTCACAGCATGTATGAAGTGCCCACAGTTTCATCTTCTACATTCACACAGCACTTTCAGCGGCTCTTGGCTGAAGCTGATGAGACGGACAGCATCCATGATGTGACTCTTCAAGCAGGTGATCGTGTGTTCCCTGCACACAAATACATTCTTTCAGCACGCTCGGAATTCTTTCGCAAGCTATTGCTCCCGGAGGCCAGTCAGGATGAAGGAGATGATGAGGTGAAGAGGAGTGTAGATGCTGTTGGGTGTGATCTCCTTGTACTCGATAAAGTTTCTCCAGAAATGCTGGAACAGTCACTGTGCTTCATCTACACCGACTCATGTCAGATGTTGATGCAGGGAGCCAGACCTGTGGTACCCCACATCAGACATCCCCCAGAAATGGAAGAGAGGCAGATTATTCACAACCTACAAAAGTTTAATCTCAGTCGACACTCTGCTTTGGAGATCTATAGGTCGCTTCCTGCTTCAGTTCCTGATCATGTGGGAAAATCGAAAAGCAAGAGTACCAAAGCAGGAAAAAAGATCAAGTGTATCAGTGTCAGCAACTCTAGTCCCAACCCTGTGAAGATGCTTCAGGGAGTGGCAAAAAAACTGGGTCTCGGTGCTCTCTCAGCAAGGTAAGTGTTGTAATTTTCCTTAAATTATTAGACATGATAACATTATACACCAAAAGGATCTTGTTTAAGGTTGCAACAACTGTACATTCCAGGTAACACCACTTTATAGTATGGGCTTTAGGTCACAATATAATATTTTTTAAAGAAACCTTTAATATGAAATGAATCAATGGTTTTTATAGCCTTATTATACAATATTATTACACACCACACTCATACACTATCTTTTTTTAAAGCATTTATTCTGTGCTACAGTTTTAAACTAATAAACAACTGGAGGCACTGAACAAACTAGTGTAATCGGATCGTGGTTTGATTAGAATCTGACCATTACAAGCACATGACATATCCAATTTTAATTGCACTCTTAATATAGATCAGTGGATTGGTATCTGACTGGAGGTTTAAACAGAGGGACAAAGAAACAAAACTCATTAATGTGGGTATTGCCAAATAAAAATAACTGACAGTTTTAGCAATTTTCTGACATGTATTTTGTGAGTATTATAGTATTCACTTTTCCCTGAAGGTTTGAGAAATATAATTATCTGTGACAATTGATATTGTGTGTGTTGCTAGGCTGGAAGGTGTGCGCTATGAGAATGCACAGATCATTGTTGTACAGAAGAAAACTGGAAGCAGACCACACTTTACTCAAAAGAAATAGTATGCAATTTCTATTGGTTTAATTTGCTGCATAATTAGGTTCTGATATAAACATTTGGGTAACACAGCTTTTATCTCTCAGTTCTTACCTCTGTGATGTCACTCTAAGGGCAGAAGATGGAAAGGAGTTTCCTTGTCACAAATGTGTGCTGTGTGCTCGACTTGGTGAGCTACATACATTTAACAAAATGCAGCTGAATACAGTTATGCTGGGAAAGCATTAGTATTGTTATGTATTCACTGCTGATATTATTTGCACTAGTGACCTTTATTTCCACCATCTTATTTTAAATAAGTAAGTAAGTAAGTAATTGTTAAATTATCACAGAGTTTGTGTGCAAAAGTGCAACTCTAATAGTGACGACACACACCAATGTGCTAAAGACAACAGGACATTTTATGGACTCTTTGATATATTTTACATGAGTTATACCATATTTTTGTTTGCCCATTCAATCAGGAGAGCATTCCTGAGGTGACTGAATTTAGATGGCATGTTTTTGTTTTGCTTTTACAAAGTCACTAAAGGTCAGTGGCCCTCACGGGTCTTCATGGCCATCACTCACTATGTAAAATAGCCTCTTCCAAACTGCTAGCACTGCTAACATGAACATGTACAATGTTTCTGTAAAATTTGTGAAATTGGTACTAGTTTCTATAGTTCTACATATTTGTGATCCAAGACATTGTCACATTTTCACAGAAATCCAAAATGTAGAGAAATCAATTCAGACAAATATACAGAGACCTTTATGTATTAAGAAAAGTGATTAAATGATAAAATGTGTTAAAGGCAAACATTGTTATTTTTCTAAGGAATAACTGAGTCATAAATAAATAAATCAGGAGTCTATTAAGATTTGCTGATTGTAGAAGTGGATCGTGATCTAAACAAAGACCTTCAAAAACATTATAAAATAATTAAAGCTGTACAAGTGTATCACATCAGGGATTACAGCAATGATCCACTTATAAATATACTGCTTGTTTAAGTAATAAAGGTATGGTAATTTTTGCTTTCAATACCTGGTGTGAAAAACTTGTGCAGGGATAATTGTATCTAAGTATTTAAAAAAATCTTTTTTATATATTTTTCCTTGGTTAAGATCCCATTGACTGTCCTTTTAGGCCTTGTGTAGAAAATTGGTAACCTTTTAGGTTATAGTCCTGTAGATACTCTTGGTTGTGAATAAAATTCTAATGATCTAACAACAAACTCACCACTGGTATTATTTATTACATTGGGAGGTCTTACATTGGTCTTCTATCTTGCAGATTATTTTAACAGCATGTTGGGAAATCCCTGGATTGAGGTAAGATGAAACAAAATGTCTGTTTACAATTTGATGCATTTTTCTTCAACTGCTCTTACATGAATCTGCTCTGCCCTCTTCAGTCCACCAGCTGCACTGCACTGGACATGCCCACCAGTTCTGGTGTCCTGCAGGTTGTGCTGGAGTACATCTACACAGACGAGGCTCCCTCTGTCAGAGGTAAGATTTTCATATCTAAATTATCAGTGTCTTTGAGTTTTGAGTGTATCAAAATGACTCCGTACTCTTGTGCTGCAGAATCTCTGAGTGTGGAGTTCATGTGCAACGTTCTAGTTGTGGCTGATCAGCTGCTCATCACTCGGCTGAAGGACATATGTGAGGTGGTCATTACTGAAAATCGTGAGTCCGCTGGAATTTTTATGTCATTTAGCTGTCTCTAAAGACTTTGATGCACAACTGAATAAATCCGATGTTTCTTGGTATGTAGTGACACTGAAGAATGCTGCAGAGCTGCTGGAGTTCTCTGTGATGTACAATGCAGAGCAGCTTAAGCTCTCCTGTCTACAGTTCATCGGCCTTAACATGACTGCCATGCTAGAGTCAAAGTGAGTCACATAACAGTGATTTGCATGACGTGAAGGCTAATCAAATCAAATTAAGCCAGATTTATTTATAGAGCTCATTTACTACAGCACAGGCTAAACAAAATGGTGTACAATAAAGTTTAGGCCTAAACAAATTGATTAATTACAAGAAAAAAACTTATTAACAATAAATTATTTCAAGCTTTGAACAGCATTCACATAAGAACAGAACCAAGGGTAACCATGTATAAAGTGGTGGCAAATAGACACAAATGGCCAGCATCAAGGGATGAGTCCTTAATTTTAACTTCACAAAAAAAAGCCCAGTCACCCACAGGAACATGCAGTTAATTTATATATGAATTATTTAATCAGATGGCACTTCATTTCATGGCACTTCATTATCTCAAAGCAGCTTTACAGTTTTCCAAGTCTGAACCCCCAAAAAGCCAGCAACAGTTGAAAGAAACAAATCTCCCTGGAGGTTGTTGATTTTAAAAAGGATGTATAAGGACCAAGACTCAGTAGAGTCTAATCCTCCTTAAGCAACTGGGCAGTATGACACTAAAGTTTATAGATTGTGTATGTTTAATTAACTACAGTTGATGCATTAAAAAATTAAAACATAGAAACTTTCTTTCTATTCATCAGAGCTCTGGAAGTCTTGAGTGATGATGTGTTACTGGAACTTACTGAAGCCTACAGAAAGATGGTAAATTTTTGGGTGCAAGTTACACAAAGCCATTACAACTCTTAGTTTCTCACGCTGTAATCTGCTTAGATTCCAGCGATGGAGAGACGACACATCACTCCGCATCCTGGAGCACCTGATCTTAGTACCTATGAGGACACATGGCTAAATTCTACCACTGGTTCTGAGCAGGAGAGCAGCAGCAGGTATGTAGTTCAACAGGAAATTAAATTAACCAGTCTGTCAAGACCCATTAAAATATTACGGTGATGTGGCCCTGTTCTGTTTGTGTTTAGTGAAAGTTTGTTTAAGAAAGCTAAAATCAAGGCTAAGAAGAAACCACGCCGGAGACTGGATAGTTCAGGAGGGTACAACCTGTCCGATGTCATCCAGAGCCCACCATTTGCAGGTAAGTAAGACAGTAGTTGCATTTGTTTAAACCTAAAAAAAAAACATTTCATATAAAACCTGGAAAAGAAGTTAACACAGTCAATGCACTGGAAGCCTTTAATACACACTTGGCAAGGTTTTTTGCAGCTTTTAATTCTGGAGGACTGTAAACACATACATTTTAACAAAACAAATTTTTTTGGATACATTTCGTGTTTAAATGTTTTAATTAAAAGAAAAGGAGTGTTATGTAGGGAATGAGTGTGTCTACAATAAACTCTGGCACATCATTCACAGCTCGATCGAGACATACATTGAGGACAGCTTGCACTGCACATTTAAATTTTTTGAAGAATTTATGTCCGTCTTAAAGAAGCTTGTTACTTTGCTGTCATGTTGTGCTCAAATTTTTCACCCATTGTGAAAAAAATGCAAAAAAGTGAAGATGAAGCATTCACTTGTACCAAAGCTGCAGCTTAAACAGGTCTGGCTTAAGAATCAGTTTATATATTCACCCCTAGACCCTCACACAATGAAACCACTTGCAGCAAAATCCAAAGTAAATACTCCAGCATTTTTTTACAGTAACATTGTTTTAGAACTGTCTAAGGGTTCATCCTGAAACAAAATTCATCTAATGCAATCAGCATGGGATCCTGTATTTGAATTTCCCTGAGTGATCAAAAAAATTCCAGAAAAATCCCAAACCCCATCATACATCTGTGGATAAACCTGATGGTGGCAGTTCAATTTCTTTTAAAAAGAACCTCCAAGCTCCACGGGCTATACATATTTAATCTTTCCATAATATGTAAAACCTGTTTTTGTGAACTAGTTCCTTAGTTACGCTTCTGAGGATGTCAGCAAATGTTCATGTCCCATGGCCATGTTCCTTAAATGAGGTGAATCCACCGAATTGGGCTGAACAAAATTATTTTGCTGTTATAGAACCTTTTGTGTTGTCACAGGCTTGGTTGTCTCGAGGAAGTGCTGCTCAGTAGAATCTCTTCAAGAGCTCATCACCTCTGATTCTGAGGGCAGTTACACTGGTGTTGGAAGCCCGCGAGATCTTCAGTCCCCTATCTTTCAGGTCTAGCAAAATACCTTGACTACTGTACATTTTACCTAATAAATCAAGAATACTTCTGCAATTTTTGTGTTTTACAGGAAAAGTCAACACAGGTGAACTGCAGCACTCCACCCAGTACCCCGCCATGGAGGAGTGGATCTCAGTCTAAGTGCTCTACCCCTAAACCCATCCCTAATATTCAGCCTAAGTGAGAGTTTAACAGAGCAACAAACCTATTATATTCATATATGCTTTGCTTTACCAATGAATATTAATGTGTTATTTATCTTAAAACATAATTACACACTCACTTTCTGCACTCAGTCCTTCTCACCCAGCACCTGTCCTGGACCTCAGGGCAATCATGGAGATGGAGACTCATTCGCTGAACCCTGTAGTGTCTCAAAGGAGCCCAGGCTTGTGAGTTGTTTTCAGTTTTGAGCAATGACTTTAGTTACAGGGACAGTAAGAAACAGTTGTTAATTACAAGATGTCTGCAAGTATGTAAGTTAACTAAGATAAACATGTTTCTTGCTTTTTAGGCCAGGAAGTAGCAGCAAATCTCCAGTTATTCAGACTAAATTGTCTCAGAAGCAGAGGAAGATGATGGCTATGGCCACTCGAGAGAACAGTATCGATGGAGCTGCTGCCAAATCCTCTCCTGTAGTTACAGCGGTGAAGCCGATGAAAGGGTGGTGTGTATCTATCCATCTGTTCTTGTTTGTCTCTGACACTTTATCTCGAACCATGAGAGTTTAATATGTTTATATGTGTGCAGGGGATCAGCAGTTCAGAACTCACCTTCTTCACACTCCTTCAGGGATCTGTTAATTGAAGAAGAGCAGCAGGGTAAAATAGCTGCTGTCACTGTGGCTCGGAGTCCAGCAGGATTTTCAGGAGCAACAAGTTGTGCCAAAAGAGTGACATTCAAATGTGATGACACTGGCAAACATGCAGGGTAAATACAGCATTTATTACTACACATAAAAACTAAACATTACAAAATTAAAGATCAATCAGTCACATTTTCTACACATATCAATCCCTTTACTTCCTGAATAAGTTTATCTGTTCTCCACTAGATGGCACTATTGGCTTCGGTTTTTGATTGCATTTATTCATTCATTCATTATCTTCCGCTTATCCTCTATTAGGGTCGCGGTGGGGTTCCCCATGCCCATCCAGGGGAGAACATCTCGGGCGCTGGGCAGATAGACCCAGGACAGGGCGCCAATCCATCGCTGGGCACACACTCACTCACACAGACACACTCTAAACAGGACAATTTTGAGAACTCAATTAACTTGATCCATGTTTTTGGACTGTGGGAGGAAACCGGAGAAACCCGGAGGAAACCCACGCAGACACGGGGAGAACATGGAAACTCCACCCAGATGGGGATTCGAACCGGGAATCCCTAGCGCTGAGAGGCGAACGTACTAACCACTAAGCCACCGTGCCGCCTGATTGCATTTATTGAGTACAAAAAGTATTCAAACTTCGTGTTAGGCCTTAGATAATTACAATCAGTTGTCCATCAATTACAATGGTCCATCAAATCTTTCCTATCAGTCCAGAGCCAATCACAATGTTCTTCTGAAGCCACAATTAAACAGGAATGAATTTATTTCTAGGCATACTCACGGGCTGCTTTTCAATACAAACCAATAACAACATGCTAAGGAGTCTCATGCCAAGCACAATTTTTTTCTTTAAGTCGAAATGACTTGTCCTTTAGTCCACTACCAGTCATATCTTGCCTTACTGCACAGTAGTTTGCAATCCATATTTTATGCCCTGTGGCATAAAACATAGTCTTGGTAGAAGTTATGCTAATGCCTAAGGTAAGATATTTTCGACATGTGTCGTGTATGTGTCATTTTTTCTCCCCTTAATATGTCTCATTACAAATTGGTATTTGCTGGTGAAAATAAGAAACCTGAATCTCAGAAGGAAACCGCTTGGGGGGGGGGGGGCGGTAATTGACATGTAGCGCAAAGGTAACAAGAATTTTACATGAGGCTCCAACACTGCTAACAATGAGGGCATAATTAATAGAGAAGTACCAAAAGGTTAAAGATTCAATCAATTGATGGGTTAATTCAAATAAAGTGGTGCTTGTTGTATTTTCTATATGTTAGGATAATGCATATGCAAAAAGTCTTTTTAGTTTAAGTTACAGTTCTCACTGATGCAATTATAAATAATTTAAAGTTGATATTGATTTATTATAACGTCATATGGTTACTGATTTTTATTTAATTCATTTTTTTGGTTGTTGATTTGTCTGGTGAAAGTGGGCAGTTCTAG
Source organism: Corydoras maculifer (assembly GCA_019802435.1). Taxonomy (NCBI): domain Eukaryota; kingdom Metazoa; phylum Chordata; class Actinopteri; order Siluriformes; family Callichthyidae; genus Corydoras; species Corydoras maculifer. The sequence goes on from JAFMOD010000491.1 coordinate 1,482,655, forward strand.
TTATATTTATAACATGTATGTTAAAGGATAAATCCAGAATAAAAAGTTGAAACACTGAAAGTGTTAAGAGTAACTGAGTTTAGTAGTCATGCCAAAAAATATTGGAATTTTCTTAATATGTTGTTGCACCTATAAATACAATTCACATGTTTGTTTTAGAGTGACACAAAAAAAGCACATAAAGGTCAACTCTGATATTCTTTACATAGAACTCAAGTATTATACTGAAAAAAATTACTAGCACCCTTAACATTTATTGTTTAGAAATAACTGAAATTTATCACAACCTGTAACCAATAATGAGACCTTTACACCTCTAATAGAATTTTGAGCCACTGTTGTTTTACCGACATCTTCTTAGTCTCATATTTTTCCAATCTGATAATGTTTTTTATTGAACCTGAGGTTAATAGGCAAAGCTTTTTATTCTTGGCAAAATTGTACTGGGCTCGAATTTAATTTAACCTTTTTTTGCCATCATTTGCTTTGTCGCAACAGAAAAGAGGGGAAGGCATGAGATAGCACCATCTGCTTAATCTGCCCACTTCACTTTTTGTTTCCTCTTCACTAGGCATTGAAAGCACACAATTTATGGTAGAGATTTTTAAGATAATAATCTTGCTACTTTTAAAATTAATTTATAATTGATAGCTTTCAGTTTATCTGTATTCCCCTCCCCAATATCTGTGTACATGAGGATGGTAAGAGCCTAAAATCCTACAGTTAGTATTGAATGTAATACTTTGGTGGAGGGAAAAAATTGGATAATGAGTAAATAAGAAAGCTTTCTAATGCTTATTACTGACAAAAGTTCTGATTTTGTGTTCGTTAGGCCTTGGGTGCTCGGTCCAGTAGGCAGTCCACCAGCTCCCACTGCAGTCACGTTTGCATCCATAGTTGAGGAAGAAAAGCAGCAGGAAGCTGCACTCATTCGCAGTCGTGAGAAACCTCTGGCTTTAATCCAGGTATGAGGTTCAAAAACATGAAACCTGACAAAAATACAGTACAGCAGCCTTATTTAAAAAAAAAAAAATAAATTACAAGAATTAAAATAGGCATGTAAAAAGAGTCTTTTAAAAAGAGAGGGTTATGTAAAGGCCAGCTGTTAAATACTGCAAAGGGTAAAGCACAGGATAAAGCACAGAATATGAAAATATTGTTGGTTTATGAAGATTTCGCTAACAACAGTTAGCCTTATTACAGTTTGATTTATCTTTAGGTTTCCTTTTTTTTATTTTATAGAAGCTTATACACTATAAACACACTATGTACTGTATTTATAGTTGCACAGCACACTGCAACACTGATCAACCAGCTTACAAAAAAATCACAAAATGAGTGATTTAAATAAGTCAAAATTATTTTAGATTTATTAAGTTCTGAATTTTTTTTATTTTTTTTATTTTAAATATTAATTTACCTACTTTACAGAGTATTTATAAACATTGAAAACTTTAATCAACTTGTGCATCTCTAGAACTGCCTAACGACTATGTCTGCGAATCATGATCCTTCATTTAATATTGGCATTGATGTTAAAATTTTGGTTTTGTGACAAATCCTACCTGTTGTACTTAATCTTCATTATATTTGTTTGTTTCTTTAACTGCTGGATAGACCTTGGATAGGGGGAGGATGCATTCTTTGGGGTTATTATGGGCAACATCTGCTCTGTAGCTTTTACATCGGATCACAGATTTTGTAAGTGGTTAAGTTTATTCATTCATTCATTATCTCCCGCTTTATCCTCTGTTAGGGTCGCGGTGGGGTTCCCCATGCCCATCCAGGGGAGAACGTCTCGGGCGCTGGGCAGATACACCCAGGACAGGGTGCCAATCCATCGCTGGGCACACACTCACTCACTCAAACACACTCTATATGGGGCAATTTTGAGAATTCAATTGACTTGATCCATGTTTTTGGACTGTGGGAGGAAACCGGAGAACCCGGAGGAAACCCACGCAGACACGGGGAGAACATGGAAACTTCACCCAGATGGGGATTTGAACTGGGAATCCCTAGCGCTGAGAGGAGAACGTGCTAAAGCACTAAGCCCGGTTAAGTTAAAAAGCATTTTATTTAAAGAATAAAAAAAAAACTGAATATGCTAGATTACTTGATGGGTATGACATGAATAACAGGGAAAAACTCTATGGTACAGAATCCAGCCCTAGATCGTGTGTAAAAGTTTAGATTATGGAAGCTTTGTGAGAGTAAAGTTTTTTTTGTTTTTTTTTTTTAATTAAAGTGACGAGTGAGCTACAGTCGCCTGCGCTCTCTATAAAGGCAAACTCATGAAATTATAACTTAGATACTCGATAGAGGTAGACATCTACAGCTGTGTTTGGTCAAATGTGTGTAAAGCAGTGACATGCAGAGTAAGTGCACATATATAACCTAATTGTCTACTTAAGACAAAATATTTTGATAATTAATTGATTTTTAAACAGTTTTTACAAAATCCTTTATAAACAATAGTTCATTTACCTGTTTCAAATTAGGTCAGATGTTATTAGGTCAGATGTTATAAAGTGTGGATATCCAAAATATTGAAAAAAAAAATAGTGCACTTCCATACTTCTATTTTTGTTATAAAAGTGTATATATAATTTATCAAAACCCCATAATATTGACTCACTCTATATATAAAGTAAAGTAGGGATATATTCTATTAACCCTCTTTGAATTGATTGTGTGTTGTGAAAAGTGCTGTATAAATCAGTTTTATGTGTTATAAAACCACATCATTACTTTCCATCAATCCATTATCTTCTGCTTTATCCTCTACTAGGGTCACGGTGGTGTTCCCCATGCCCATCCAGGGGAGAACATTTAGGGCGCTGGGCAGATACACCCAGAACAGGTCGCCAATCTATAGCTGGGTACACATTCACTCACACGAACACACTATATATGGGGTAATTTGGAGAATTCAGTTGACCTTAAGCCATGTTTTTGGACTCTGGGAGGAAACCGGAGAACCAAGAGAAAACCCACGCAGACACGGGGAGAACATGGAAACTCCACCCAGATTGGGATTCGAACTGGGAATCCCTAGCGCTGAGAGGCCAACGTGCTAACCACTAAGGCATCATGCCGCCCATCATTACTTTCATTACATAAAAGGTTATTCCTATGACCCCCTTTCCTTAAAGAGTAAATCAGAAATCCAGTCTATTTTCAAAAGCTTATTTAAGATGTTTCAAATGATTAAAGCTCATAGTTACCTCCATACATATATTTTGTGTGTTGTAGATTGAGGAGAGAGCCATTCAGGACCTGCTGCTTTATTACAGAGCCTTACACAACCCTAATGAGCTGATTGTGATTGAGCGATCCCCCCAAGCTCCCCTCGCCACCCCAACCTGGAATAAACACTCAAACTAATGCCATTGCACTCCTTTATTCAGCAATATATGTGCACCACACAATGTGAAAATCTAATTACACCTCTTATCTCTCCTGGTATGTCTAACAGCTGGAAATAGTGCAGGAATATGGTGATGTGAATATTCTGAGTTAGTTATTTCTAAAATGCAGATCAGTATCATAATAAATCATTACATTAACCCTTTCCATAAACAGATCATCTCAACCATATTCTCACACTACAGTGTTTAATATAAAGTAAGTCCTAAATGTAACCCTAATCCTAAATGTTCATTACACAACCTCATGAGAGAGAGGGGGGGACCAAGTGTAGCACAGTGGGAGAGGGGAAAATATAATAATATAATTATATTCTATTATATTTTATTTTCCCCTCTGTGTGTATACACACACACACATAGAAATGCATAAGACCTACAAAACGTGCTAAAATGTGCAAGCTATCTTATTTTACTCAGCACAGCCAGATGAGTGTTGCTTCTTTATCTTTTTTTGCCCAAGGTTTGAAGTACTAGATAAACTCAGTACAGGGTGAATGTGAACCAAAACATCTGTTGTAATTCTGTTTGAATTGAAGTGAAATAAATAATATGGATATTAATGCATATTTTTTGTTTGATATCTTAACAGATCTGTACTTGAATGATGTTATTTTTATTTATTCATTTTCACATCCACATTCATATTTGTGTCAATGGCATGCTGTCTTCTTATAGCTTCATTACAAGTATTGTAACTGAAGCAGTTAAGACTTTCAGCACAAGTTCAAACATCAGTACATTAGGAATAAACAGCTTTTCAAGTTCAATTACACGGCAAGTGTGTACTGACTACCAGCTGTTCATTTTACTTTACTGAATAAAACTCAGATTTAATAGAGCATTCAGCTTGAAGGCTCATGGACGCTCATGAAGTCCTGGTGACCCTCTAACTCACTGCAAAACATCTGCACTCTTGCTAACCCAGTCAAATTGGTACTTAGCATTCTGCTCACAGTGATGACTAAATGGCACCATGTCTGTAATTCCAGTTTATTACTCATGTTAATCACAATGCACTTTCTTCAAAGACGTGCAAATCATAATGAAGCTGACACATGCCGGAGCGCGATCTGTTCCAGACGGTCACCTGCCTCAGCATCAGATTCATGCAAAATAAGACCATAATGAGAGCATAAATAAATAAGTCACAGAAAAAAGTGACATCATCAGAAATAATTAAGAGGGGTCTCATCCGGCTCTAAATTTCAATAGAATGAAGAGTGAAGAGTCACTTAAAGAGTGTAATGAAAAATATTGAATATTTAGAGGTTTGCTTAGAAGATATACACATTTCAATAAAACAATCATTAGCAGCTTAAAAAACACCTAGTCACATACTTATCAAAGCAAATTGATGTCCCAATGGCACAACTGAAAATGCCCTCAACTTTGAGACAAACAACAAGATATTATCCTTGCTACCATACAAACATTAAAACATTCCGGTAGACTGTTGCAGTGACCTTGGATTTAAGAAAGCAGAAACTGCACTGGACTTTGCACCCCAAATCATGACTGGATATTTCAAACTGGACCTCAAACAGTTTGGATTCTGTTCCTCACCTCTACTGCTTAGTAGATGATTGTGTCATACACTGTTGAAAACATTCATGCCCTGCAAAATTTGGGCTGATTTCTCCACAGTATTCAATTTTTTTGAATTGCTGTTTTTGTGGGTTTACGAGCTGGAAGCCCAAATCATGTAAAAATAAAATACTTAAAATTGTTTAAATTGTGGGCCCTGAATCTATAATCTATGAAAGTTAAACTTTTTGAATGGAATTATGGAAATTAATCAACTTTTCCATGATATCCATGATATTTTTTTTTTTAGAAAGGGTCTGTATTACTGGTATTTCTTTTGTTTTTAGAAAAAGCAACCCTGTGAGGACTAAGGCTTAATGGAAGACTAATCTTCAAGCGGCTAAGAAGTGTTATTAGGTGTTAAATAATAATGTTATTTAAGTTATCGTCATGGTCAAAAGTATTGAGACTTGCTATATATCAGCTTCTTGGACAAATCCAGATTGATTGCAACCAGTTCTTGTCTAATTAATGCTTGAAGTTTCATTTTTTGTTGCTGGATCAGGCACCAGTTAAAGAACAATGACTTGACCTACTTGACCCATGTGAACCAAACCTTTAAAGAACTTGTGGGTTCTTAAAAAATGGAACATGTAGAGTGAATGAAAATGCAAAAGCACAAAACGATTATTGTCAACAGATTACAAAACTCCATTAATGAAAAAATTATGAATGGAAATGGTATATCTAGCTGTCTAATTTATTTTCTCATTAATGCATACTATTTTGCACAATAACAGTTGCCTAATTATAATGCACACAGCCAAAATCACACTTACTTCACTTTCTTAAATATTCAGGTTTAAAATTATCATTAGCATTTTGACCAAAAGATCTATGGGTGTTAAGTCATCAATTATACATCATAAACTATAGGTGTTAAACCATAAAATCAATGCTCAAAACTTTCCTATTAATTGAGCACATCATGTGTTTTTTAGACACAGTATTCTTCATCAACAAATTGCTCATGAATTGTTAAGAGATATTGCTCTTGCTATATGCTTTAATAACATGTTTTAATTAATAGCAGTGTTAGACTACAAGTAAGCCTACTTCTTTGGACGAGAAACAATTTTACACATTAATGGACTCAGGATGCTTTTTTGATGGCATGACACAGGACACATGGTAGCACCTACCTTTTCTTTATCAGACAATAATTTTTCCAGATGTAAACACTGAACAGAATGGCATTAAAAAATTGTTACCCACGTTTTCTGCTTTCCAATCTCTGCACTTCTGATGCAGAATGTCATTCAATGTTTTTTTTTTTTTCTTGGCACCAGGCAATCATTCAAACCTTCACTGTACATGCAGATGCACCTACACCTGTCTGCAGTCATTCTTGAGCAAGATCTGCACTGGTGGTGACTTGATCCTGTAGCTCAATTCTCTTTGAATCCTGGTACTTGCTTGGGTGCCCCTAGGGCCTTCTTCTGATTTATGTCTAATTTTACAGGCAGCACTATCTTTACCTATAAAACCTTTTTGATGGGAAGCAACCAGTGTGCTCCTCTAATTAAGTGACCGAGTGATATCAGATAATTCAAGTTAACACCTGTTTCCTGATCCAATGAGATAATCATAAAAATTATGTAATCTGGCAGGACTGAAATGCAGTGGAAATATGGTTCTTGTAATTTAAAAATTAAACCGAAAACATAAACAGATCTTCTTAATCATATTCTCACACTACAGTGTTTAATATAAAGTAAAATATTAACAAATGCATGTTTTTGTTTGAAAGCTTAACAAATCTGTACTTGAATTATGTGTTTTTTACATTTCTTTATTTATTTTCTCATCCATATTCATAATTGAGACAATGGCATGCTGTGTTCTTATAGCTTTATTACAAGCATTGTAACTAAAGCAGTTAAGACTTTTAGCACAATTTCAAACATCAGTACATTAGGAATAAACAGCCTTTCAAGTTCAATTACACGGCAAGTGTGTACTGACTACCAGCTGTTCATTTTACTTTACTGGATAAAACTCAGATTTAATGGAGCATTCAGACCGAGTGATTTCAGCTAATTCAAGTTAACACCTTTTTTCCTGAACTGATGAGATGATCATAAAAATGACCCATTAACCCCCATTAAAAACCAATTAGAACCAAATGTGTCACTTGAACAATAATTAATTTGATTAAGTTCAATCCACAACAGTCACTGTAGCATCCTGGCAGGGTAGAGAATGATTACATGATGTCATCTTAATAAAAAATAGCAGAGTAGTTAGAAGCATTAAGATAATGTAATTGAGTAGCAGACAAAGTTAATACTTTGTAGTTATGCTACTATAGTCAGTTGTGCTGGAGTCACACACTACAAAGCAACGACTCAAGCTAAATGTAAAGTAAATAAATGTATTTTATCAACTTTTATGATTTGATAGTGACTCTGTATTATTAATGAACATTTTTTTCTGTTCTGATAAATAAACCTTAACACAAATTACATAAAATAAATATTTACATTTAACACATCATGGTTATGAGAGTTTTTCATGAGGTCAAGTGAATGACCGTGGACAAAACACAGGTTGTGCATAAATGTCACAATCACTACAAAAAAATGACACAATAATGTAAATAAATTTAATATTTGACATATATATTAGATGGAAATTTAAACTACAAAATTAACTGGGGTTTTGTGAAATTATTCAAGATAATCTAAACACTGTATACTAACTTCAAACCCATACACAAGCAATTATTTGTAATAACTGAACACAGATGGCAGCAAAGGCCCTGACATCAGTGTCAAATCTTAATGCCTCTGGATCACTGCAAATAAACTCAAGACTCCAAACATATTTGGTACAAAGTCATCACATACCAAAAGGAAAGCTGGTGTCGCAAAACAGGCAAATAAGGGTAACCATGTTTTTTTTTCAAACAAACTCATATGGCAACACATTTCCTCATACTTTTGAAGTGATATCCAACATTGAGTGGAAAGGCAGTAATGTTTGCCTTAGGACATCATATATTCTTTCTCTGATGAAAAGAGATAGAAATATGTATGAAGTCACAGTGATTAATAGTGAATGTCAGTTTTGTGGCCTGACACATGGAGAAGCCATTTGGCGGTCATCCAACTTCACAACTGTTTGCACAAAGATGAACTTTTTATCCATTAGCTGTTATTTTACCTTCAGATATCTCTCTAGAGTAAATATGAACACAATTATAAGGCGGATAAATTGAAATACAGTATTTTGGTAAAAGTACCGACATGATGTTAAATCTTTTTGAAAATTACTGGAGGGTGTCGTACTAAACGTGCAATAAATATAAATGGATGTTTAAAAAGCAAAAAATAGTCACAATGTACAGATATCTACATTTTAACATGTATCTAAAACAGTCATATATTTTTTTTGGACAAATTACAGTTGCTCAGGTGAATGTTAGCGCTGAAAGCTTTTTAGGACTACTAGTTTACCATGAGTAGAAGAGCAGCGGAGACTGATTAGCAATACTTTCTGGGTGGCAATCTTGGTAAAAGGGGGGTGGTATTCTGGCCAAAATCTAATAGCTACGAATCATGTATACAAAAGAGAGTGGGTTTAAATTATTTATAAGCACTTGAAGTTTCAGATCACCTAACATTAAACATTTTTATGGTACTTTTATCCAAAGCAAAGTATCCCAATGTTAATTTTGCTCAAGGGTCCACATTGGTAACTTTGGTGGATTTGTGATTTGAGATCACATGATTCAGATTTGCAGCCAAAGGCTACATCACCTACATCAAAATCTTTAAAGAAATGTTTGTCTTTTATAAAGGACTACAACTTTTTAGCCCTCACAATAGCAAGGACCAGTTAAAGTGTTTTTTACAATTTAGTTTGGGGAGTGTTAGAAAATGCTCTAAAAAGTCTTCAAGAAATCAAACATTTCACAAGAATATACATCTTTCCTTTTGGGCAAAAATAGCCTTTATTTATAATCTATATTTTAGTATCCCTTATCCTTACATTTCTAAGTTATAGTTTTTTTGCACTGTTTAGTTTTCCATCTGTTCGCCCGTCTAAGTGCCTTATGAGTAAAGAAAATTTTGTCCTCTTTGACCATACCAGCAACACACAAGATATATAATGGATTTAAAAAAAAAATTAAACACTGTTTAAGTACCTTATTTGAAACCCTGATACCTCCTGGCAATGTACAAGTACCATAACTGCCAAATCCTTAAATCCATTAAGCCAGTGGTAGATGGTTTAAAGAGTAAAGTGTTAAATGTGCTAACCAATGTTGACCATCTCATCTAAGATAGATTTAACCTTTAACTGGAAGAAGAAGATTACGTATAGCAATACAGATGTCTTTGAAAAAAGTTATGAAGAGAGACTGGTATTGTTCCATATATAAAGGCCAGACTATCAGCATTCTTCTGTGGATTGTAGACCAGTACCTTCCTAAAAAAGTGACTTGGGGAAAGATGTGTGCCATTCTCAGCAAAAAATAATGTAAAATAAAACTTTACATTCTGACATACCTGGGTGGGATTTGAGGAGGTTAACTGGAAAACCAAGGGAAAAAGTGAGCAACAATGATGAGGAGGTCAGAGCTGGTAGAGCAGCATGTCAGGATAAAATTTGTCTTGTGTGTAGCTGAAAAGTGGAGTAGCTGTAATTTTAAAACCTATTGTAGTTTTTTGTTATATAGTTTTAGCCACCAGATACCTCACGGATACAAAATGATGATATGAAGGAATTACTGGCATTTTGAGTGTGCAGCAGTGGCATGTGGCTGTCCTTTGTCAAAGTAGGAAGTATAGAGTATTGATGCCTCATTGATGCCTCATTAATGCCTCATTTGGAAGTGTCTGAAAAATTGGCCACGAGGTTCAGTGTAACGCATAACAAGAATTAGGGGAAAAGTCATTCTCATTGAAAGCTCTTTTTCCAGGATTTCTTTTCAAGCTGGTTAGCCTTTCTTGTGCCACAACTAGCCAACTAGACTAAGCAAGTCTTTGTGATCTTATTTGGCTGTTTTGAATACATTAAGCTTGAATTATGTTATTTCTTAACCACAAATATTTCAATAATTAAGACTAACAGATGTAGAGTATCCTGGATAAATGTGCTGTATAGAATGACGACAATGTGCTTTAACTGAGATGTAGTAACCTCTGGGCACTAGATGGTCTGCTGCCAAACAGAGGTCAGTGTGGAGAGGGTTTGTCAGGACAGGGAATTAAACACTTTCCAGGAAGTACTAGTGAAGCTGTAGATAAGAATTAGCTTGTCCCCAGAAGTACTACATGGTCAAAAGTATGTAACCTTATTATCATACCTTTATAAACATTAGATTTTACATAAAATTTACATTTGTTTACGGCCTCCCAGTTTTACATTTGAGAGGCTGTACCTCTATTTATTGACCTAGTTATTGATCTGTTGTCAATTAGCTTAAATGGTTCTCAAATGTTTCTCCAGTTGTTTTTGATTGTTGATTACTTTTCTAGCCTTATGTTGGTTTTGTTATCAAGGCTGACAAGTCAGTTTGCTTCTGTGTGGTCCACAGAAAAGTAAAAGTGGTAGTAATGTTTAGTGCCAATTTCATGCCCTGAATTAACAAGCTGCCAGAACAGGTGCTACTTGGTTTTATTTGACACTGGACTTAACTACGAGATATTGGCAGATTTATGACTTTCATGTACCACAAAAAAAATGTTGTCCTATGTAGTGGAGGTGGAGATGCCCCTGGTGCTGTTGATTAATGACAAGCAGCACATCACCAAATAAAATAAATGGTTCACCATTCTGTAGGCAGTGCTAATCCTCCAGTGGCTGCTTAACTGTTTTATATCGTGCTTATGTACTGGAGCTGCAAATCTTAGTTGCAGAATTTGTCCTGAATTGGAGGGTGGGTGAATATCCAGCCAGGTGACTGCCTATCCTGAGTTGATATGGTATTAAGGGCATGATCAGTAAATCTCTGTAAATTATCCATGTTCTGACCACAAAAACCTTTATTTCACAATGGTCAATACTGGGTCCACTACTATTTGTCTTATATATGCTACTGCTGGGATTAATTACCACAAACATTTTTTTAAAATGATTACAATTTACACACAATTGAAGCTTTGCTTTCAAACCGCTTAGCTTGCAAGTTTGAAGGTTTTATTTTAAACCATAGAACAACACGACAGTTGGGAAAAGTGTTTTTGACAAGGCCTGTCACTGTTTGGAATTCTAAAACACTATCAATTGTTAAATTAAAAACAGTTTTGTTTGTAATGTGGCAGCATGGCATTGGGTGGGGCATTACCATATCCAGCTGTCTAAAACATCCACAAAAGACAGACAAATATTAAGGAAATGTATTGAACCAAGCATAATAAATATAAAGAAAAAAATCTTAATACTTTGTATAAATATCCAAACCTTCAGGACCGAGTTTAAAGCTTGGCGGTGAAGTCGTAGGGTCTGGGCTTAGACTGTGTTAGAGCAAATAGGATAATCTGGATTTAAACTGATCCAGTTTTATATCTTAATGGTTTGTGACAGTTGCTCTACTCCGACACTACAGTCCAGCGTTGACTCTTTCAGACCCCCAGCACCTGCATAGCAGCTTATCGCCTCTCGTCACTTTCTGACGTACATGGCTTGCAGTGCCCTTTAATGCAAAGTGGCATGGATATTTTCAGATGCACACGTCTGACACTGAGTATTTGGATATGTCCTGATTCTGGCCTCAGGTTCTGGACTGTACTAAATAATGATTAATATGTAAAAACAGCACAAGTTTTATATTATCATGCCTCCATTATGAGGTTTGCAGAGCTCAACACTTGGGTGTAGTAATTCATTATCATGCTTATTTTACTTTGGTAATGCCTTCACTTTATAAAATATTTTTTTTATTCGTTTTAAAATGAAACTGCTTCGACACATTTCAGCATTGGCAAATAGTTAAGTCTAATATAATTATGTGGAATTAATCTGAAATCTGATTGTTGAGGTGTAAAGTGTAAAAAAAATGGGACCAACATTGAAACTGCAATCACAGAACCTTTGTAGATCAGATTACAAAGAAACAAAACAGTGGAATTCTTATATTTAGATTGTAATATAAAGTTGACTATTTTTAAGAAATGAACAAACAGTAACCTATTCTAGTTATCTGCCCATCATTTAAAAATAGAATGTGCCTCAGTATAGTGACTACTTTGGAGAAACATTCAGTGGCTTTTGGTTTAGAGCTAAAGTTGACTGGGAGCTGCTTGTCTCACACACTGGCCTACAGAAAATTAAACCAAACTCTCCAGAGATGTGTTTTTATATGCAATGTTTAGAAAGCAGGGTTCTAATTCGGTTAGTCGGTTGCACATTTAAATTTACTGTGCAAGTACACAGAAGTTCCACGTTTAATACAGGCTTTAATTAGCCCTCTATTAAATTCGGGAATGTGTGCTTCAATTGTGGTACGGGAATGTGCAAAATTTACCTGTAGAGGGCAGTATGCAAACACTACACAGGATGCACTTTTAAAACTAGACAGGACATTAAATTCTGTTTACAAGACCAGTGAATATATAAGCGTACTTTATATGTCATACACAGTTGTATGTGAAAGATTTCATATATATATATATATATATATATATATATATATATATATATATATATATATATATATATATATATATATATATATAGCATTAATATAGAAAACAAACTAATGTAATAATGTGCATGACATCACATGAATAAGCGTTTATAAAGTCTAAATTTGACCAGATAGTATTAGAAGCAGTTTCATGAAACTTATTGGCTGAACTGTTTATTGTATCAGCAGAACTAAAATTTTGCTGTCTGATCAATGAGGCCTGGGATCGACGCTGCTCATTAGCAGCGGTACATATAAAGTCAGGAGAAATGCCTCTCAAAGTAGCCAGCATTGAGTCAGTAATGAGACTGGAGATATTCTGGCAGGCGTGATGCTGAAGCTGCAACTTAACATTTCGACAGAGAAACAGACCGACAGGTTAGTGACAGGGGTAAGAGAAAAGATGTGTCAAAGAAAATGACACAGACCTACGGAGCAGACATATCAAGAGAAAGAAATTAGAATTATTAAAATTTGTCTTTGAACTAGATAACTTTATATGTCCGCGTATTCATTCATTCATTATCTTCGACTTTATCCTCTATTAGGGTCGCGGGGGGGGCGTCTGAGGCGTGTTCTACCTAGTAATTAAGGTGGTGTAAATGGTGTTTTCAACAACAATAGTAAAAAAAATACTATTATGAACAAACAGGACAACTAATGAAAGAATGCAGACATGCTCGGACAATAAGCTCCCTCCAAGTCTCATCTGAATATTCATGAGGGTGAGAGGCGTGACCCAGGCTCTTGGCGGAGCTCCACTATTGGCTCTGATGTGCAAACACACAGAGGACCGACGGCATCGCAGCACTGCACACTCTCCACAGAGCAACAGAGCAGCGCAACTGCGCGCGCACACCCAGCACTCAGCACCCAGCACTCAGCACTCAGTACAGATCTGTGACCCACAGCAGTGCGTCTGCTTTAAAGCAGGATAAACCGAGTTTCTGGGTTTAAGCAAAGCCAAAGCTGTCGCCTGCTAAAACCTGCGAGCCATCGAACATCGGATCTTAAGAAAAACAACAGTGTCGCTCTTCATAAAGAACAGATTCAGGCATTAACTCCATATTTAATAGGAGCTTAATAGTGAGAAAATCACACTCAGACGCGGGTGGGCGGGCGCGCGGCAGCAGCTCTGAGTGAGTGCGCGCTTGGAGAGATGGCAGAGCTGGACGGCGGAATGGCCGAGCGAGTTAACGGCACCGAGGCCAACGGCTCCTGCAGCAACTTTAGCGTGCTCAGCTGGGAGCAGGTGCAGCGACTGGACAGTATCCTGACCGAGACCATACCGATCCACGGCCGCGGAAACTTCCCCACGCTGGAGATGCAGCCGCGCCAGATCGTGAAGGCGGTAAGGACTCGACTGGAGCAGAGTGAGATCCGCGTTCGCGACGTGCGTCTGAACGGCTCGGCGGCCAGCCACGTGCTACACGAAGACAGCGGACTGGGCTACAAAGACCTCGACCTGATCTTTCGTGCCGAACTCAGGGGCGAGAACGATTTCCAAATTGTCAAAGACATCGTCCTGGACTGTCTGCTGGACTTTCTGCCTGATGGCGTAAACAAAGAGAAAATCACTCCTCTGACTTTAAAGGTACACTTGATTATAATGGTGTCATTTATTGCCAATAGTGACACGAACATTAGTATTAACATTCATCACTGATCATTTAAATATTATTGATGAGTTTAGGTCTCACATTGATGACTGATATGAACAGACACTAAAACAAAAGTGAACACTGTTTTAAATACCACTCAATCATTCTACTTATAATAACAATAATAGAAATACCCAAACAGTGATAATGACACTACAATCTATAATGCTAATACCACTAATAATACTGTTAGATACATTAAGATACTAATAAAAGCATTTACACTAACGTGAACATTCAAACGACCACTGAAACTAAAATGCTAAGACAAATACTCATGTTGTTTTTTTGTTGTTGTAAATTTTGCTTTTTACAATATACTTTTGTCTTATGAAAATTCATTAGGCTCATTTCTCCTGTTCCCATCCAATTTTCCAGGTTGCAGATATATAGTAATCCTTACACTAAAATGTCTGTGAAGTACAATTAGTAATATTGATTTTGTGTGTACGAACTAACACTGTTATTAATCCTAACATTGTAACACTCATATACTATTCATTCATTCAATATCTCCCTCTTCATCCTCTAGTAGGGTCGCGGTGGGGTTCCCCATGCCCATCCAGGGGAGAACGTTTCGGACGCTGGGCAGATAGACCCAGGACAGGGCGCTAATCCATCGCTGGGCACACACTAACTCACTCACACACACACACACACACACACACACACACTCTATATGGGGCAATTTGGAGAATTCAATTGACTTGATCCATGTTTTTGGACTGTGGGAGGAAACCAGAGAACCCGGAGGAAATTCACGCGGACACGGGGAGAACATGGAAACTCCACTCAGATGGGGATTCGAACCGGGAATCCCTAGCGCTGAGATGCTAACGTGCTAACCACTAAACCACCGTGCCGCCCACTCATATATTAATATTCACATAAACACGTTTATAAATAATAATGTCTTATAATTAATACTCTAATACTAATGAGTTGTACTATTATCTTTATTACTACATTGAAGATTAGTGACAATACTAACAGTAAAACTAAACACTTTTAATAATTCTAGTACTAGTGCACCTTTTTGTCAGCTGTTTTGATGCACTAATAACTCTTTAAAACCTTTAAAAAACATTTCCTAATTATCCCTAATTATTCATAAATATCCCATTAAATTATTCCAAACCCAGGTTCTTAATTTTTTTTCCATCTTATGTCATGAGGCCTTAATGTTATTTCACACGATATTAATTGTGACAGTGTTCACCTTACAGATTACAGGTCTTGCTTTTGATGTCAGAGGCCTTACTGTGTTAGTTTGCATGTTCTCTCCATGTTTGTGTGGTTTCTTTTTAGGAAATCCAGTTTAAAACATTCTAGCAGGTAAATTAGCATTACAAAGTTGTCAGTATTTGTAATTATATACATAAATGTATCTACCCTGTGATGAAAAGACAAACTGTTCACGCTGTTTCACTTCCTGTCATACTACGAGTGCCAGTATAGGCTACAACACTCTCAGTGACCATTGTAAAAAAAATACACGGTAAATAAACTTTGTGTACATCCAAAGGAATAGAAATATTTATACTGAGAGAGTTCATACCACAACACCACACACCCTTACTGCAATTTTAAAAGGTGATTTTAGGATAGTTGCTTTGGATAGGTCAAGATAGAGAATAATTGTCTGCTGTAGCGGCCCCTAATGGTAACAGCCAAAAAAAGAAGAAAAGGCTAGGAGGATTGGTTTAAACCAATAAAAAGATGATCCTGCATTCCCTGATTATCACTCCATCGTCACAGACAAAAGTACTTAGCTATTCTTAACGAGCCTGCAATTTGTACATTTTTCCCATATGCGCTTTGGTTTACATTATTATACACCTACCTCCTACTGACTTTTTATATGATCTACCTTGTGATTTGGCTTTCATTCCTCCTTGTGTAATTATTATCTTTTACATGTTTCCACACCCCATCCTATTATAAAAAGCAACAGGACCACTGCTAATTTGATTTAATAGGGATAATTTTAAGTGACACTGTTGTATTTTGTTGACGTGTGTTAGTTTGTAACCACACTATGTTGCTGTTTTCAAATTGGTTAGACGATGGTGTGACTCATCATTGTAAATGATTCTAATAAAGTGGCCAGTGACTGATTATGGCATAATACAGTATGAAACGTGTAGGGACAAGCTCATTAAATGCTTTCATGTTTCCTCTTAGGAGGCATATGTTCAGAAGATGGTGAAGGTGTGCAACGATTCTGACCGTTGGAGCCTTATCTCACTGTCCAACAACCGAGGCAAGAATGTGGAGCTGAAATTTGTGGACTCACTGCGGCGGCAGTTTGAGTTCAGCGTGGATTCATTTCAGATCAAGCTGGATTCTCTGCTTTTGTTCTATGAATGTTCAGAGCATCCAATGGCCCAGACTTTTCACCCGAGCATTATTGGGGAAAGTGTGTATGGTGATTTCAGCGAGGCCCTGGAGCACCTTCACAACAAACTGATCTGTACACGGAACCCAGAGGAAATCCGTGGCGGCGGTCTGCTCAAATATTGTCATCTGTTAGTTCGGGGTTTTCAGGCCGCCTCTGAGAGTGAGATGAAGTCTTTCCAGCGCTACATGTGCTCACGTTTTTTCATTGACTTTCCTGACATCAGTGAGCAGCAGAGAAAACTTGAGTCCTACCTGCAGAACCACTTTGTTGGCTTGGAAGATCGTAAGTATGACTACTTAATGACACTGCACGGGGTGGTAAACGAAAGTACAGTGTGTCTTATGGGACACGAGAGGCGCCAGACACTGGGACTTATTGCCATGCTGGCAGTTCGCGTGCTGGCTGAGCAAAACGTCATACCCAATGTTGCCAATGTCACCTGCTACTATCAGCCCGCCCCTTACATTTCTGACGGCAACTTCAGCAATTACTACATCGCCCAGGTGCAACCGGTATTTGCCTGCCATCAGCATACATACTCCACCTGGTTACCCTGCAACTGAGACATTGCTGTCGATCCAAAAACTTAGATTTGCAAATGGGTTCTAAGTGAGAATGCTGTCACTTAGTCCATGCCAGCATCATTTACAGAGGCAGATAAGAGCTGATAGGATTAGTTTGTTGGTAACAAACATCAAAAAGGTTCAACGTAACCAAGACTTGCTTATCTCTTGAAGGATTTTAAGGTCTAAATCAGGCTATTACAAAAAGAAAATGGGTGCAGCAGGACCTAAGGGTCTGCATGAGAATCTTCCTGCACCATGAAAAACTGTGTTTTTTTTCAGGAGGTAAAAATGAAAAATAATCTTCATTCGTGTTTTTCAAATTTTGGCTGAAAAGATGAGAGGGATTTAACCAACAAGCATATGTATTGTGTCTGTAAGTGTTTATGAAACCAAAGATTTCATTGCTTTTGTATATTTCTCATATTTGTGGGAAATGCTGTCTATATTTGTATTTGAAATGTATTCTAAGTGCCTAAAGGGAATTGTTTAAATCATTTTATACTTCGGAATAAACTAAACAGCGAGGGACTTACTAACTTATGAATGTATAGGAGTTTTAATTTCCCTGGTAGGTGGTTAATTTCCAGCTTTGTAGAGAAAAAAAAATCATTATGTTGCAATAGAGATTTGAATTGGGAAGATCTGTGGTGCTATTTTAAAACACTGCTTTATTTAAAATAAAAAATCTTTATAATTTATTGTGCTTGCAGTGAGCCAAATTTGGAGTCAAATGCCGTCACCTTCCTCAACAGTAGTTACTGTTTTCTCTGTAATTAAGACAATAGCTCTTCGGTGATAGATTAAATGTAGACTTGCACCATGACACAAGCTTGCCTCAAGTTCTAACCAGCCTTAAATTAGACGTGGACTAAACTTCCCACATCAGGCCAGAAAGTGAAACACATGCACAGCATACCTGACAACAAAGAGGCGTCTTATTTAACTCAGAAAGGAGCTGTGTTTCCTTGCTGCCCCCAGGGGCGATATTTGTTGAGGCACTTGTAAAGGTGGGACTGTATTTGATATAACACACTTGCAGGGAATTCCTCAGCCGGTGCTGAAGAGCCTAAAGCTTTCTCAAATTCATACCTCCTCACTTTCAGCTTGTTGTGCGACAGCCTGTTCTTGATTAATAGAAGCAAGAGTAAGTGCACCTAGTGAATAGTAAACTTAGGGTGGTGGAAAGTGTGAGAAAGTGTGAACAGCAAGGAGGTTTAGGAGAGAGGGATCTAGAGTTGGGGAGATGGGTGCAGCTGGTGAAGGGGTTCTACTCCTACACATGGCTTTTTATATGAGCCTCTTCTACAAAACTCTGAACCACGCAGAGTTTCATGACAGCATTGTGAAAAAATAGCCCTCCATCTAAACTGATTTGCGAGACCAAGCCCTTTCCTGCATTTTAGGTCTGCTAGAGAGCCAACAGGAACCTGCCCCTGCTTTTATTCTGTCTGTTTGTAGGGGTGGTTTTGTGATTTTGATACAGATTTGCTGTATGTTTATTGTTGAGGATAATTTCCCCATAGTTGGATCTCCTGTGCATCATGTGAATTCAGTGGCAATTCGTTGGCACAAAATGAGTAGATTCCATGTTTACACAGTGTTCACGGTCTTTTTCATTCTTTATTCTTTTTAAATAATTACTTCATCTGTCACTCTGCTTTAATATCTGTGATCTAGCTGCTATTTTTAAATCCATGTCTGCTCTTTTTGTTGTTAATTTTTTTATGTTTTGTCCAGTGGATTAAAGTCAAATGACAGTTTTCCTCAATAAAAAAATAAAAAATAAACAAACATGTAATTTCTTCATTTCTGGTCCAGTTTGATACATTGATTCAAATGGCAAAATGTGAAACATCAAGAAGCGTAATGACAATTAGGTCTGGACAATATAATAAAAATACATTACTTTTTCTATACACAATATGGTCTCATTCATAGATTTTGCAGATGTTCAAAAGGACAAATAAAACAATTAAGTATTTAAAAACTTTAAATTATGTCATTTGAAAACTCTTTAAAAAGAGATGAATACAATAATTGTTCTAAATTTAAACAGCACTAATTCTTATCAGCACACTTATCTGAGAAAACATTCATATTTGAAATATATGAACAGAATTCTTTAATAAATAATAAATAAACTCTTTATAGGGGCCTGGGTCAGTATGCAGCAATAATTTTTATTTAGTTAGATTTCTCCTAGGGCGGCACGGTGGCTTAGTGGTTAGCACGTTCGCCTCTCAGCGCTGGGGATTCCCGGTTCGAATCCCCATCTGGGTGGAGTTTCCATGTTCTCCCCGTGTCTGCGTGGGTTTCCTCCGGGTTCTCCGGTTTCCTCCCACAGTCCAAAAACATGGATCAAGTTAATTGAATTCTCAAAAAATTGCCCCCTATAGAGTGTGTCTGTGTGAGTGAGTGTGTGCCCAGCGATGGATTGGCGCCCTGTCCTGGGTCTATCTGCACAGCGCCCGAGACGTTCTCCCCTGGATGGGCATGGGGAACCCCACCTCGACCCTAATAGAGGATAAGCGGGAGATAATGAATGAATGAATGAATAGATTTCTCCTTAATTGAAGATAAAATTCATATGTTGACTATGATTGCTTAAAGTAGTTTACTTATTCATTTGTCATATCCAGGGCGTTTAAGGAATTGTCAGTAATTTTTTTTTGACAGGTGCCTATTGGTTAGCAAGTCTGTCTCTCAGCGCCGGGCATCCAGGTTTGAATCCCGATCTGGGTGGAGTTTCTATATACTTTCTGTGTCTGCATGGGCTTTCTCTGGGTTCTCTGGTTTCCTCCCACAATCCAAAAACATGGATTCATGGTAAATTGGCTGCTCTAAATTGCCACTATCTACATTGCTTTTATAAAGTGTGTGCGTCTGTGAGAGTGAGTGTGTGCCCAGAAATGGTTTACATAGGCATGTGAAATTCCCCCACACCCCTAGTAGAGGATTAATTCATTGAATGATTGACATACCTTTATCGGTCGTGTAATGGGGAAATTTAAAAGTGATAAAGATCAGATGTAATACATTGGGAAAGAAAGACAGGTGATACAAAAACAGCCTCAGACTATGTTCCTAAAAGTAGCACAATATAGGAAGCCCCTCCCAAAAAAATTTAGCAGAGCACATAAATGACAACATAGACACCAACAAGGTCACAGTTTTTGGACCAGCTGCCACTTAATGCGGTGCTCACACCCATCTTGTGGACGAGGTAAGTAAGCAGTGAAAGTATTTTCAAGGGGGGTGGGGGGGAGAGAGTCTGTGTTTTAAGTGGAAGATAATGAGATGAGAGATAAGACTTTTTGAACTAGAGCCAGACCAGAACAAAAATGGTTAATTTAAATTTAAAAGTAAAATATTGCTGTAGAGAAATTATATACTTGAAAACATTCATAAACTAGCCACTTTGTCCGGCTTGTGATGTAATTTTGTTAATGTTAATTTACACATGATTGGTTCACTGCATTATTGAAATAGCAATCCACCAAAGTTAGTCTGCGTCATGTCCTTAAAGAAATTTTCAGATGACACACTGATTAGTTTATTGAATGTGGTGACCAAAACACACCCAAGACAGCAAAGACATACTGACTTTCTAAATCAAGCTGCAAGATGCACAATTGTTGGCTCACTAAAGATAGCTAAAATAAATTCCCACGAGAGGCTTTATGATGGTTGTAAAGAGAAAAACCTGTGTGGATTAATATAGTGAACACACACACACACACACACACACACACACACACACACACACAGACTTCCTTTGACCTTCAATATATAGATTCGGTAACAAATAAATAAACAAAAACTTAAGGATTATTTTTCAAATGCGGGCAGAGATTAGCATGTAATCCTAGTGAAACATTTCCAGAATACAGATATTTTGAAATTTGATCTAACTGTGAGGAATATATCCAAGAAAACAGAACTAAGGGGTTGGTGCATTAGCAATTTGTCTAGCAGTACAGTAAAAATAAATAAATAAAATTGGTGCAGTAAAAAAAGATGCTTTTATATCAAGTTCCCAAGCTCATGTAAAGAGAAATTTATCAATCAAGAAAGTTTAATTCACTTTAAAATAAATTGCAAGTCTAGAGGGTACACTCCAAATCTCGAATCTTATATCCCAGCTTCTCAGCTTCAAACAAATAGTTATAGCTTCTCACATGGCTGTACTGAAAATAAACTAATGCCAGTTCTCCATAGCCACTGCACGGCCAGGCCAGTAAAAATGCTGGCAAAGTCACTTTAGTGTTTTTGTAAAGCCTGAGTGTATGACTCCTTTTCATAGTGCTCCTAGCATTAACAACTGTTAGAGCTGTGTTCCAGGAACTGCCTCTTCCCAGTGCTGATACAGAAGCCCATCATGCCCCTCAAAACTGGACTTTTGTGCATTCAGTGCTTTCACCAAAGAGTAATATCCAGTAATGCTTGATTCCAGTCTCTTACCAATGTGCAGCCACTCTCTCATCTTGCTCAGCTCATTATTACTCTGCTCCATGGCACAAAGCACCTTGTTGCTCACTGTAGTGATTTTCTAGCCAGGAATCCAAGCACAACACTTCTTCTGCAAGCTTACAATGTCCCCAGCCTGTAGCACATTTTGTGTTTTAACACTGCCACCACAAACTGACAGCTCCCACCACATAACACAGTAGTTGTGTAAAAAATGCAAATGAAAGGGAAGTAAATTCCATCCTTTGACAGGCCTTATTGGGTGTACAGTCGGCTTTTTACAGATACTTTGGATACCACAATATAATACAGCACCCCTAGAGGAATAAAATATTTTAGCTGAAGGGGCCACAGTGGGAAGTTGTTGGACATGGAAATAAAACAGCCAACTGATAGTCTTCAAACTGATAGCCCAACACCCTAACCATTGATTCACCATGCAATTAGATCTCTGCGTTACAGCATAAACAGTGCATAAATTACATCTCACACATGCCTATTCTACATGTGCACAATTGTAATGATCGTGCTGATATAATATTCATTAATTTATTATCTTCCGCTTTATCCTATATTAGGGTCGCGGTGGGGTTCCCCAGGGGAGAAAGTTTCGGGCGCTGGGCAGATATACCCAGCACAGGGCGCCAATCTATCTCTGGGCACACACTCACTCACACAGACACACTCTATATGGGGCAATTTGGAGAACTCAATTGACTTGATCCATGTTTTTGGACTGTAGGAGGAAACCGGAGAACCCGTAGGAAACCCACGCGGACACGGGGAGAACATGGAAACTCCACCCAGATGGGGATTTGAACCAGGAATCCCTAGCGCTGAGAGGCGAATGTGCTAACCACTAAGCCACCGTGCCGCCCTCTGATATAATATATATAATATATTTTAAATTTAATTTAATGTTTGTGACAATTTTATTATCACTCTTTTCTGTCTTAGCATAACAGTGCCCTTGTGGACAATGTCACAACCCCATTGAACTTTCATGCTTTTCATTTTAGACTTTTATTTTGCCGGAGCACATATCCAATTCCCTAATTAATATTTGTCTTTTTAGGTAAGAAATCCTGGTCAATGGAATATTTTGACTGCTTCAGTAGGTTTTGGGTGGAATTCTCAGCAGACAAAGGAAAATCCGGGTATGTGCTTGCTAAACCTGCAGACTACAGTTCAAAAGTGAGAGAGAAATCAGCTTGGTTGTACTGCTGCCAGAAATAACTGATGGCTGAATGGGAAGGATTTACCTTGCCAGCTCCTGAGCTGTGAATATCTCTGCATGCTCATCACATTCTTGGGGCAGAGCACAAACTCTGATGCAGATAAGAGCCACAGTAAGAAGAATATAACAAACAATTTGATCCTGAAGTCAATAAAGACACCAGCTGCTCAATCCAATTCACACTCATACACACACACACACAATCTATCTATCTATCTATCTATCTATCTATCTATCTATCTATCTATCTATCTATCTATCTATCTATCTATCTATCTATCTATCTATCTATCTATCTATATATACATATATATATATATATATATATATATATATATATATATATATATATATATATACGTACACACACAACTGTGACTAAACTATAATCTTTCTCATTTGTTTACTTTAAAATAAAATATTAGCCCTTAACATTCTCCCTGGATGGACATGGGGAACCTCTCGTGACCCGCGGAAGATAATGTATGGATGTATGTATAAATATTTGCATTTATTTATTATTTACCATTATTTTAGTTGAATGTAAAAGTCAGCATTATATCATCCTGCATGGATTTTTTTTACCTGCATTCCTTAGAGACCCTGGTAGTAGCAATGAAAACTGTAAAACACATGGGTTAAATTAAAAGATTTGAAATTCTAGAAATTACGACCATCAGCACCAGCAGAGCGGGAGTGTGTGTGTGTGTATGAGGGTAAGAGAGTGAGAGAGAGAAAGAAAGAGAAAGAGAGAGAGATTGATGAGTGGTGAATTCTGTGATGCTGTACTACTTTTTATCAGTAAGTTACCAATAAGCTATCAAACCACTGTAAAGAAAGTATTTTTGCTCTTTTAATGATCAGAAGCTTAGGAATGGTTAGGTTATCTTTAGCTGGAAGCACTGAGATCAAGTTGAAGCTAAGATTCATTACATAGTTAAACATCCTCTTTAGGAATTTTATTAATCTAAATCTTACAGTGAGACTGAGATTGTGGAACAAATTCAACTCCTGAAATTCCTTACTAGAGGTAGTAACTGCACTGAAATTTGATCTAATATCATAATAAAAGTATGTGGACATGGTTCCTCATTAATAATTTCAGCCATAGCCCCTTAGTTTCAGTGGGAATGTCACATTCCAAATTTGTACTGTGTATATTTTATATCCATTTGCCTTTTTTGTGTATACATAAACACACACACACACACACACACACACACACACACACACACACACACACACACACACACACACACAGTTCACATACTTTCTTATACCTTGATGAGCCCTAATGTAAGACCAGAATGTCTACATCTACAGAACCACCACAGAGCAGATATTTGGGAGGAAAATCATTTTTAGCACAGCAGTGACACTAATATGGTGTTGGTCAAATACAGCATCACTGCTGAAGTTTTCAAATAGTCCACTCATTGGCACTTATATTTATAGCATTTTAAATAAAATTAGCATTTTGGTTTTAGATTTTCAAAATAATTTGTTTGTATTTCAAGCTGTTAGTGTCTCTGGAGAGTCATAAATCTTTCAAAGCTAGATCTTCCTTCCAGAGTTTGGCAAAAACCTGCAGTTTAGCCACCCCTAACCAAGGCTCACAAAAGAAATGTTTACATTAGGTTTAAAACACATAAATAGTCATTTTAAAATTATTTATTTGTTTATTGATGCAGGCAGTGCTGTACTAGATGATTCACATGGATAGAGTTCTGTGTGGCTGTTGAACACCCACCCTGTTTCTACAAGAGTTTTTGACATTAACCTGAAGGTTGCAGAAGGAGGATTTGGACTAGAATAGTGTAAAACAAAGATTACAGATCTTTGGGTTCCATAAAGGTGTCAAAATGACTTCCAAATAATATGTGGAAAGGTTCTCAAACTATACACTGTACAATTCCATTCCATTCACCAAAAACCTTTAATTTTTACATGTTTCAATGAGTTTAACTAAGCTATAAGTGTTTGTGTATGGTGTTCCAACTAGGCTAAAGGCAGGAACATAACCAAATTAAAAATAATTTATCGCAACCTGCATGAACCCATTTGTTAGGTCATAAGTTTATGGTTTATAACTAATCAGATGTCACCAGCTTTTTACAGTTATTGAATTAATGAAAAAAACCTTTGTCCTTAACACTACTTAAATAGTATCTAAATGCAACAATGCAAACAGTGATTGGTTAACGTGAAGACAGAGCTACAGGCTTAATCATATGGATATACAGTGGGTTGCAAAAGTATTCATACCCCTTGAACTTTTCCATATTTTGTCACATTACAACCACAAACATAAATATATTTCACTGGAATTTAATGTGAAAGACCAACACAAAGTGGTATACAATTGTGAAGTGGAATGAAAGTTATACATGAATCAACAATTTTTTTACAAATAAAAAACTGAAAAGTGCGATGTGCAAAATTATTCAGCCCCCCTGAGTCAATACTTTGT